>OX463849.1:6155795-6265784 GCA_949825065.1 Odontocerum albicorne
AATATCCTATAATAACTCAAATGGCTGTCTTTTACTTGAATTTGGTTGATGCAAGAAAGTAACATGCAATATCCAGTTATTACTCATATGCAATACACGAAAGGTTGTCTCAAACATGAATTTGGTTGATTAAAAAAAACTAATAGCCAATACCCAAGTATTTCTCAGTCAATGTTTGAATTTGTATTAGATAGCTACATATCGTTAGTAAAATAATAATTTCAAGCAAATATATTTGAAAGTAGAGCTAATAACTAAATTGTATACCGGGAGTTTGAGAAAACTGGATGCTTAGCAAGCAAAATAATTGCCAGGCTTTATGAATATTATAAATCACCGATATCGAGTTTATTCTATCAAAAACCAAAAATATTTCAATTTGAATAAGTCATGTTATTGAAAAATAAAGCACACGCTCAAAATGACAGTGGAATATTTGAAGTGTGGTAATGGAAATGTACACGTATCATTGAAGTTTGTTCACGAAGTGCTATATTAAAAGAAGAGTATCCGCAAGCAATAGAGTCAGTGGTAGGTTATTCATCGTATTTACTGATCAGATCATTTCAAAAGAAGCAAAGCTGGTTTGTAATAAATTAGTTTTGATCCTTACATTATTTGAAAGTGAAAAAGGGATGTAGAAAAAAAGTGGTTGAAGTAAGATTAATGGTGTAAACATGAAAGCTTTGCGTAAAATGTGTGGATAAATTATACATGAAAGAAAAGTATTAGTAAAGAATGAGGATTGAAATAAAAAGCAGTGCTTGAAAGGAGGATTGAGATAATTCGGGCATGTAGAAAGAATGAATGATGAATTATTTACAAAAATAATATATACGAGTAGTACAGAAGGTACCAAAAGTTAAGGCAGACTTAAAAAAACGCGGCGCAATCAAATTAATCAAATTCTGATAGAAGAAGAGCAAAAAGCATTCATAATAGGAGAGTATGCGTCTAAGAACATAAAAGATACGAAAGATATGTAGCAGAATAGGAGAGCAGATACGTTCTCTCTGCGTGCCCTAATAAGAACACGGTGTGAACGTAATTTTTATGAGATAACTGAGGAAAGATTGTATCATGCTACTCATTTATATGACTCGATATTTTTGCGCATTAAGAATTCATTTGTATTTGTGTTTTTTTATATAAATATGTATATTTGAAAAAATGGGTGTATTAGTTTGGTCTTTTTTCTCAATATGTGTCCTAAATAAAACTGCCTAACGAAAAGCCACATCAGATTTAATCCTTGCCATAGAAACTCTGGGTTTAATTTGTCAAGTATGTGTGCTTGCTGAAGTGCAACAGTTTGCAAATAATAAACCAATACACGCAGAAGCGTCTTCCATTCACAGGATGACGGAATGTCATACTCGGTCACAAGGGATAGCCTATCGATCGACTTGCATTTCCCCGACATTAATTTGGCACCTATTGTTCATTTTCCCCATTCACATACATTAGTTGGTACTAAGGTGCTCTTATGAAAGTGTTTTTTTTTGTTTTTAGTTTTGTGGTTTTGGTGAAAACTAATAAAAAATACCATTTTTACTGTTCGGCATTCGGGGAAATATTTTCGTCAATCACCAATTTTGAATAACTTTATAATTTCAAAATGTTCGTCACTCACTGATTTTGAATAACTTTATAATTTCAAAAAGTTCGTCGCTGACCGATTTTGAATAACTTTATAATTTCAAAATTTTCGTCACTCACCGATTTTGAATAACTTTTTTATTTCAAAATTTTGATCTTCGTTTTGCAGAAAACTATTTTTAAATTAAATTTTCACCATATATTTTTGATTGCTTAGAATAATCTCATAGTTTTAATACTCTATGTATTCACATATTTATTTAAATTAAACTATAATCCTTTTGAGATAAGCAGAGAGGATATATTTCCACGCCTTTTTATCCATCCACACAGTCTTCGTCTCTTTCATACCCATAAGTCAAATCATAAATGCTTTTTTTTTTCTTACCATCCTTAACTATTTCTCAAAATGAAATTTCCCGAATTATGAACTAATTTTTCCTCTTTCCATCTCTTCCTCAATCTCCATTCATTCCAGATACATATTAACCACTATAAATGGTTAGTCAATTACCCGAACACAGAATCAAATTGAATACAGTAATTTTTATAACAAATATTATAAATAAAGTATATTAAATTATTTATTAAATTTAAACTAAAAAGTTAAATAATGCAGAATAAAAAAAACAAGAAAATATAAACCAAATGCCGAGCTGTTAAAAATTTATTGTAAAATATGATTTATTTTGCTGCAAAAAATAAATATTTATAAAGATTTTTACATTTCATCACCAATTAAATGTAAAATATGTGTCAAAATGTTTCGTCACTTATTAAAATTATATTATTGAATAAAAAAAAAACCTTTATTTTTATTAAACAAATTTGTGTCAATTAATTTGCTTTGTTATAAATGTCAAATTTTTTGTTTGAAAATACCAATTTATAAAAAAAACTTCGATATTATGTTTCCATTTGTTTTTTTTTAAATAACTACAAAATGTGTTAATTGTTAGGAATAGGAAATTACTTGAAGTCAGTGCAAAAAAAATACACTAAATAACTACAAAATATAAAGAAATTTATTCGTGTCTGAAGTTAACTTGTTATTTATTTTTACAAATACGTGTTAACAAACATTCTCGTTCAAAGCGTAAATTAGATCTTCTCACCTTTTTGGGAAACTGAGTTATTGCGTTTTTAGAAATCAACATCGTCGAGTTTAAAGTACAACTTTAGAAAACTTATATTTACGAAAAATACAATAAATTGTTGGAACTTTTATGGGTTAAATGTAAAAAAAAGCTATGATCCTATCATTTCAACATAACATTACAAAAATAAATCATGAGGATTTTAATCAATGTTCATGAGGATTTCAATCAATGTTCATGAGGATTTGAATGGCTACAATTTTTTCAATTACATTTCTTATAAATTTAATTTAAATTGACAGAAAATTTTAACGCTTGCTCTTGTTATACTGTAGACTCGCTTAAAATAACACGAAATAATTTGTGCTTTGCCCCAAATTCATACTCTAGTCTTTATACTAGATACCAAAATTTTACCTTAAAATTTCGGGATTCGCATTTAGAGCTGGACCTCATACACTCCTAACTTTAAAGAGTGGTAATTTGCACGAAATTCAACATTGAAAAGTTTTTAGATATTTGAGATTCAGTATTTAGTGTTAATATCTGACTATGGATTAAGGCCTATGTATCAACTTGAAATAATTTCCTTCAAATCACAAAATTTTCCTATGTGTATAGAGACTTTTTCTTTAAAAGGAAATTTATATAATTTTCGTATTTCTATGGTTTTAAATTGATTTATTTTCAATTTTTATAAAATATATCAAGCAGGTGACTGTGATATTAGTGAAAATATTGAATAAAGCTATTTTTTTTCTCTTTTAGTAGTTTAGTATATCTACATTGTCTTGCTCGAAAAACACGAAATAACATGGAATTTCAACTTTACTCAGTTTTTAGGTTTAAAAATATATACTTTGTATGTTTTACATATTTATTTACTTAACATTTGATATTAGTTTAACGCATCACATATATCGAATCACAAGATAAAAATATATAACATAATGACAACACGAACAATGTAATTCGTTGTTCCGTGTAAAGTGGCTCAGTAATACCTACACAGTCTTCAAATGAGTTCAATCCTCAACGTATCCACCAAGATATGGAATATAGTTTAATTCGATTCCACCAACACTCACGCTGTAATGGGGGATAAAATGGATTCACATCCATCCAGGCTCAGTAATACCTACACAGTCTTCAAATGAGTTCAATCCTCAACGTATCCACCAAGATATGGAAGATAGTTTAATTCGATTCCACCAACACTCACGCTGTAATGGGGGATAAAATGAATCCACATCCATCCAGGCTCAGTAATACCTACACAGTCTTCAAATGAGTTCAATCCTCAACGTATCCACCAAGATATGGAAGATAGTTCAGTTCGATTCCACCAACACTCACGCTGTAATGGGGGACAAAATGAATCCACATCCATCCAGGCTCAGTAATACCTACACAGTCTTCAAATGAGTTCAATCCTCAACGTATCCACCAAGATATGGAAGATAGTTCAGTTCGATTCCACCAACACTCACGCTGTAATGGGGGATAAAATGACTCCACATTCAGCGCAATCTTCACTAGGAGATCGAATTTTTTTAAGTGTGACGTCACGCAGTGACGAAGAATAAACTGCTCAAAAGGACTCCTTATCCTGTGGCGACACACCCGAAGGTGGAAAAAATTGTAGTGACGACGAACTTAAGGTCTGACATCACGTAAGAAGGAAAAGTAATAAAAGACAACAAGGACATTCCGTATGTGATCGGTGATGGTCTTAACAGTCCAGTTAGTGAATAGGGTACCCAAAACAATCATAATTCACAATGATGTAAATAATTATTAGGTACATTAAACAGCAGTTTATTAATCAACATACGGTTTGTTATTTTTGCCAGTTAGTAATTCGTATGCTCGTATGTATAAACACACACAGCATAGAGTCCAGAGCCGGCACTGTCAGAACCAAAAATCTCCTTCAAACCAGCGAAATGAAGGTACTCAGGAGTATCGCTGGCAAAACCCTTCTGGATAGAGTATGAAACACAGAAATCCGAAGGATGTGCGAAGTTGAAGATATTGTCAGATGGGGTTGACAGAGAAGAAGGTTCTGGAACGAACATGTATCCAGAATAGCGGAACCAAGAGCCGTAAGAATGGTCAGGGACTGTATCCCCCAAGCAAGCAGACCTCCAGGACGACCTCCTAAAAAATGGGATGACAGCTGGCAGTCGACTTCACAAGAGGGAACCGATGATCTAGGACCATAACAGGCCTTAAAGAAGAGGAAGAAGAAGTATGTATAAACACGCGAATTGACCCCGTTCAACGTTTAAAACGTAATATCTAAAAACTTGTCACAATGATTAAGTGATATACTCAAACAGACAATTTACTTTTGTGGTCTTCTTTTTCAAGTTCCCATCCTTTTCGGAGCTTGTCGAAATCATGGATATCTTAACCGCTACCGTTAGTTTTCCAACCAAAAAATGTGTACTATTCCAGTTCTTCTACCCTGAATCTTACCCTCTAATATCAGATGAAGAATCATGCATTATAAAGAAACAATTTCACATCATCTCCACTCTTAAGTTCAGTCTCTTGAGATTGGCCCCATTGATCATTAAGCCAGCACGCCAAGTATTTTTATTGTTGAAAATTTCACAATTTTTATCATGAGGTAACCATGTATGTGCTTTAGTTTTACAGGCAAGCATACATTTTGTTTTTGAAGTATTCATTATCAGTGACATTAAATTTCTTGATACACATTATGTTAAGAAAAATTTGTTCTTAACGTGAAAATTCATTATTTTTATCTATTTAGATGTAATATATACTATCGCAATCACAAAAAAGTTTTTATAATTGAGAATATATTTTTTTCATCTAATAATTTTAAATATTATATGTATTTTGTGTTTTTCGAAGCAAGACAAATATTACATTAAATTATAAGAGGATTTATTATTAAAATACGAACGCTAAGCAATATCGTTAAAAATCTTTTTGTATTTGTTTTTAATTTAAATAATGTAAAAATGTAAATATACTCGGTGTATCACCACAGCACTTTGTAAAATATTAATATTAAGCACAATAAAAACATATTGGTTGTTTTTGATTGAGTTTTTTTTTGTTTTTACCTTCTGCTTTTTAAACCTTAAAAATATTATATTATTCCTTTACAAGGAAAATACTGTGAAACTACCTGCCATTTTAACTTGACCTGTCGTTGACTAAACCTTTTATTAACCCTTCCTTCCCTGTGATGTGTAACTAGTACACATTGCTTCTAAAAACTTTAATATCTCTATAAATACGAGTATAATAAATACAAGGTTCAGATTTTACGTATTCTTCAGTAATACATTTACGCATTGAATGAAAAAAATAATATTAATAATAATTGGCACATATCGGCAACATCAGAGATATTTTGTGAAAATCGGGAATGAATTCACCAATACAATCAAAGGTGTGCCAGTGTGTGACGTAGGTATATTCATTCTAAAAACCGCTATGGGTGAGGAAGAGACGCTATTCATATCTCACTTTCACTCTACTTCGGTATATGGGAACGTAAGCCATTTAATTTTAATTATTATCACTTTTGACTTCAAATTTAATTAATTTAAGCGATTAGCTATGAATACTCTTATTTTTCCGATTTTAAATCACTCATTTTTACATCTGTTTTGAATACACAGCACCAGAACGCGCCGATTATTTTAGCACAGGAAGGGAAAGGTTAAACACGTATGTTTGGGCATAAGCTATTCTATATTTAAAAAAATAGAGCAACGATTAAAGAAGCGAAGCATATAGAGGCTACCAACTGTAAAGAAGAATAAATATAACATATGTTACGGAATATAAATGTGTGTATTAAAATGTGTTTTTGAATTATGTTATTTTGCTTTTTCTTGCGTGACATACGACTTTGGGCGTTCTGAGCTTAAGCTTGTATAAAATAGTAAATTTATACTACGCATTCCGCATTTTACTTACATTTCGTAAAAAAAGTCGAAATCAACTTTAACCATTCCCTTCCTGTGCTAAAAAATCCGCGCGTTCCGATGCTGTGTATTCAATACGCATCAATACATATGTAAAAATGACGGATTTAAAATCGGAAAAATAAGAATATTCATAACCAATCTGTTAAATTAATTAAATTTGAAGTCAAAAGTGATAATAATTGAAATTTAATTGCTGAAAACATGAAAATAAAACATCGGCCGATTTTCACAAAACGGGCGAAGAGACCACCTCAAATGGCTGCCCGAAAATTACTGAAGCGAGAGAAGCGAGCGAACTGAGATTCTATTTCTTGCGTTCTCATATACCGAAGTAGAGTGAGAGTGAGACGTGAATAGCGTCACTTCCTCAACCATACCGGTTTTTAGAATGAATACATCTACGTCACACACTGGCACACGTTTGATTGTGTTTGTGAATTTATTTCCGATTTTCACAAAATATCTCTGATGTGACCGATAAGTGCTAATTATTATTAATATTATTTTTTTCATTCAATGCGTAAATGTATTACGGAGGAGTACCTAAAATCTTAACCCTTTATTTATTATATTTATAGAGATATTAAAGTTTTTAGAAACAATGTGTACTAGTTACACATCACAGGGAAGGAAGGGTTAAACTTCCAACCACACATTTTAACATAATTATAATGAAATGAGTGCAAAATACAACAGATCATCAACTCTACCTGTCAAGTAACTTCGAAATTGAACACCTGTTATTTTGATTCAAATTTTAATAAAAAGGTGATCTATATACGATTTATATATTCCGTAAAATGCTTATTAAAATATTTCAGCTTTGCTCGGCAACTGTTATAGAGTAACCTTCAAGAATGCTAATTTTATCGATGTTTTTGATGCTTGCGTAATGATACTTATCAAAAACCAATTACATTACAATATTCTTCAGAAGTTCAGTTGAAAAGAGATACAAAAGTGTTTCAACATCGCATACTTAGAAATTATTCGTAAATGGTTTAGTAGCGTTGGTTAAAACAATGTATACAAGATGTTAAGAAAACTTTTGTTTATAAATCAAAAGTCATGGTTATTGAAAAGGATTCTTGGAGTAATTGCAGCTTATGGGTGAAAAATTAAAGATTAGAATAAGTTAACGAGTTTTGCTATTTAACTCTTTCCCCGCGGGGAGCACAAACGCCTGTGATCTGACGACAATCCAAGTTTCAAATCACAAATACTTAAAAAAAAATGACACAAAACCGGAATAAAAATTGAACTAAAATTTAAAATAATCTTTATTCTAGCGACATCTCTGAAAACCTTGTCAAATAATATATTAGTTTATGAGATATTGTTGAATAAACAGAGCGCATATTTTTTTTGGTTTCTCAATATTTCCAGCATTAACGACCTGTCGCGCGAATCGAGTCCTGCGATGAGCCTGTCTTACGTAAATAAACATTACTAAGTCTCTCTTACGTAAATAAACATTACTAGTGCTATATGCATTTGATCGGGTGAGTGTCATGAAGCATTGATTTGATCGTAGCATTCCTTTGTATATTTTACGTAATGTTAAGTTTATCTCCTTTATTTAATGAGTCTCCTTAAGAGTAATGACTATTATTTATTATCAGAAAATTACTTAAGTGTCATGTTTACTTGGTGTTGTAATCAAATATCAGTGGTTCTAAACAAAATATGTGTTTAAACTTAGAAATTAAAAAACGCTGAAATTGTGCCGCGCACAGGATTCGTGGAATTTGATTTTTAACGCGGTGAACAGGTTAAAGAGCATATTTTCGAAAGATGGTCACATAGAAAATTATATTAAAAGACATGCTGTTGCAGAAAACAAGCTCAATGGAGCATTAAGTATGGTTTTTATCATCAAATCAATGGTCAAATCTTCAAAAATGATTGTGAACTGTGGTGTGCTAGTGCCGACCGTAATGAATGGAAGGGAAAGTCTGTGCATTGAAACGGTTGAATGCATGAAGTGCAATTAGTGACATTCCTAGAATACCTGATATACCAATGAATAATTAAGTAAGAAACGACCTCCGTAGTCTAGTTGATAAGACGCCTGTTTTCTGACCAGAAGGTTGTGAGTTGGATTACCGTTGGAAACCAGTTTTTTTATCTGTGTCCAATCTTGTTTTTCACTCAATATCACCATATTTTTGATTGATTAGAAGACATTACGTGGCAATAGCCCGGCTGAGTTATTATGTATACAACGAAAATAAAAATAATAAAATTATAATAAAATGATGGGAGTTCTATGTGATCCAAAATGCCATTAAAGTTAAAAGGAAAAGTATACCAAACGATTGTCAGACCCGCACTCCTCTATGGCTCCGAATGCTGGACGATGTATAACTCTTACTCCAGGCAACTAGAAACTGCTGAAATGCGTGTGCTAAGATGGTCAGTTGGTGTGTCCCTAAGAGACAAAATAAAAAGTTCACGCATTCGTGGAATCCTAGGTGTTATATACATCAACAGTAAGATGGAGGTGAGGCGGATGGATTGAGATGGTGTGGGCACGTTGGAAGCAGATCACCCTATCACAATGTGAACCAAGTAATCTCCGTGGATCTTCCTCGAATAACAACCAGAAGAAGACCAAATAATTCGTGGGTGGTGCAAAAAGATAACCTGATGCAGAGGCACGGCCTGGAGGACGTAGTCCGGGACAGAAGATCATACAACCTGAGGACGAGGAGAGCTGACCCCAACAGTCTTCGCAGACAGTGAGTTAGGATGGAGCCAGGGAGAAGAGGTAGAAGATCGGGCAAAGAATAACTGTTCTTTTATTTATGGATGTTAGTAGAATTCGGAAGAAGTTCTTGAGATCGCTTGTGCACTTTGATTATATGAGTTGTGAAAGACTCTGATATGTTTGAAATTAATGAAAAGCGATGAAGAGATAGAACGAAAAAATAATCGAAGAAGATAGTTGAATTAATTTGAACTAAGAGGAGTTTGTACGTATCATACACTTGTCGTCATATTTAATTCAAAAGATTGTTTCATATTTAGTTCAAAAGATTTTTTGGATTAATTGCTATATTTGGTTGACTTGAAATATATCGACGTCTCAAGGGTTATGGAGTATCAATATTCAAAGGGATTTCAAGGAAATATTACCGAAAAGGAAACGCATTTAGAGACTTGTACTGGCAGTCCGTATAATATTGTGAATCTGCATATGTTGGTCAGCGCAAATCAACTACGAGATTTATTTATTTATTTATTTATATAAGTAATTATATCTGCACATAACATATCAAACGAAGACAAACAAAAAAACTAAGTGATTTAAATTGGGCACTCTAATTTTCTATGGAGCTTGGTCTGTTGCCTTTCATTTGACGTCTTCCCAGTAAACTAGCCTTTTCCGTGTATCTTACAGACGTCGTATAAACATAAAAAATATGTCAATATTTTTTATCGATTTTTATTAATGATTTTATACCTCTGACATATTTTTTTAACTTGATAAGTTGTGACACTTAATAACGAACATATACCATGTGAGTCTACTCTTGGTGTACCTCATCATTTTGGAGAAATTTATGATCCATATCACAATCCTAAATATACTCATCTAAAACATATTACATTTATGATCCATATCACAATCCTAAATATACTCATCTAAAACATATTACATTTATGATCCATATCACAATCCTAAATATACTCATCTAAAACATATTACATTTATGATCCATATCACAATCCTAAATATACTCATCTTAAACACATTACATTTATGATCCATATCACAATCCTAAATATACTCATCTAAAACATATTACATTTATGATCCATATCACAATCCTAAATATACTCATCTAAAACATATTACATTTATGATCCATATCACAATCCTAAATATACTCATCTAAAACATATTACATTTATGATCCATATCACAATCCTAAATATACTCATCTAAAACACATTACATTTATGAGTGTAGACAAATATTCGAATAAACTTTCTCCTCTTGTTGTTCAAGTATTCAAACACCTGTCGTAACAACCGCGCTCCGATCCATAGACTATTTTTTTGTACCTTTGGTCTTTATTGAATTTGGTATATCATTGTATGTCATGGAGGCCAGATAGGTGTATTACCTTGTGACAAAACCCGTTGTTTTGTATGATTGAGTTTGCATTTTTATTTTCTTAATAATAGTGCCAAAGAATGGATTTAAGAGGTAAGCTGGTAATGTTAAGGAATCAATACTTGTTAAATTAGAATATTTAATATTAAATTATAAATTATTTGGTTTTTACACTTATGACATTTATCACCACGACAGGTGTTTCTGATTCCCATTTCGAGGCACAGGGTCCAGGATTCAGCCAAGACTCATCCTCGGTTGCAGGGATGTTGATGATGATCTGAAGGCTCTTTCAGAACGATCCCAGTTTGTTACCAGAGCAATACTTATGTATTTTAATTAATGTAATGTTTCATTGGATGTGTGTATGGTCTATATCAGTGTTCCCCAGCCGGAGATCCGCGGTCCGGTGCCGGGCCGCAGAGACTTTCCGCCGGGCCGCAAACAGTACGTCAAATTTCAAGAAATTCACCATGCAAAAATATTAAATATACGATTTTTTCGCTTGCACGTTGACTTGTATTTTTAGTAATTGTTAAATAAATATAATTGGTATGATAATGCGACCCGATGGTCGCTGGTTTTCTCAGAATGGACAGTCATAAATCTTCTCAGATACACTTAGGGAGAACGGAAATATTTGCTCTTGGATAGTGAACTCGGATGCAAAACCCTACCTAAATACAATATATTACAATTAAAATTGTTTAACTGTTATATGTATATTTGTTAGTTATAGTTACATACGAGTATGTCCATCTGTCACAATATAAGATTAAAAAAATGTAAATAAAAAAACCATTTTTATTTCAGTATTAGTGGTCCGCGAATTTTTTTTCCTTTTTTTACCGGTCCACAGGTCTAAAAAGGTTGGGGAACACTGGTCTATATAGTAAAATCCTAAAGAAAAAAATATATGAAAGGTCAAATTTCATGTATTCTTTGGATACTTATTTCTGTTTCATTTATGAAAATGGTTTTATATGCGTATGCACATCTAATTCATTTTGTGGCCTATGTACAATTTTAACTCTATTTTCTTTGAAATCGATTTGTCAAAATTGCGATATTATAGGAAATCTTGCATTGTAGATCTTTTGGATATTCTTGTTTTAAATAAATAATAAACGTAATATTTTTTTATAAACTGACTATTTTTTCAGTATTTTGCTTTAACATTTATTTTTTTCATTGAAATATTAAAAAAATATTATGTATGTAACAATCAACTTATATTATTTATAGTTAAGGCATTAACATTGTGGAAATTTAAATACATTGTAATTTGTTTTGTCAAACACTTTTTAGTGGAATATATAATAAAGTGGAATAAACAGTGTTCGATAAAACAAATTAAAATCAACTTCGATGTAATAAAAAAAAACAAATTTAAACCACTATTGATCTGAACCTATGTATGTTAATTCTTGGAAAGGATACAAATTGCATTACGTCTTTAATCATACGATGTTATTCATAATTATTATCTTAAAAACTATAGAGCGTGATTTGCGAAAATTCAAATTGTTTAAGTATTTAATGTGAACTAATAAACATCGTCTTGTATTTTGCTTAATTTTTAAAAAGAAAATTAATAATATTCTCATTGCATTGTATCTTGAAAAACGAGAATAATAAAAAAATACTTTATTTATCTGCAGAAAAGTCTCTTGAATAGTGAAAATGTAATCCATTCTTGTGTTCGAGAAACATACTTCGTGTAGTTGGCCTTAAATAAGCGCAAAACATCTTTAGGAGTAAAGTTGGTAAAATGCACATCTTTTTCACGAGAATTTAAGTCTTGATATCCAATGATATCTACAAATTCGAACGCGCGAGTTTTATTGTCTGTACATGTTTGATAGTACTAGGCGTATCCAGAAAGTAAGTGTACTGAGGCTCTCACGACCGGATGCATTTTATTTTCGACATGTTGGCTACACTTCCGTGTAGCCTGACCCTTCCCCTCCGCAACGAGACCGGTTCGAGGTCAGTACATTGAGAAGTGTCGACGCGACAACACGTTTCGTGAAAAATGTCAATCTATTCTCCCGCCAAGTGCAAAATACGCGGCGTCATCCGTTATCTCGTTTGAAAGGAAAAACCTCCGGTTGAGGTTGATAATGAGGTGAAAACTGCATATGGTGATAAAGCTATGAATCGTACGAGTGTGTACAAGTGGTGTCGCGAGTTTAAAAACGGTCGTACGTCTGTGCATGATGATCAGAAAAGTTCAAAACCACAATATCAGCCAAGAAAATCATGGCATCCGTGTTTTGGGACTGTCAAGGCATAATTTTAATTGAATATATGCCTCAAGGGGAGACCATCAACTCTGCAAGATACTGTGAGACCCTAAAAAAATTGCGGAGGGCGTTTCAGAACAAGAGGAGAGGCATGCTGACAAAGGGAGTCTGCCTGCTGCACGACAATGCCAGACCACACACGGCCAACGCCACGAAGGAACTGCTCGCCTCGTTTAAATAGGATGTCCTGAACCATACCGCGCATTCTCCTGACCTATCACCTTCAGATTACTATCTCTTTACCTCCCTGAAGCTGCACATGGATGGAAAAAGGTTTTCAACCGACGAGGAGGTAAAGGAGGAGGTGGAGAAGTGGACGGAGGGGTTGGCGGGAAACTACTTCGAGGAAGGCATCAAAAAGTTGATACCCCGCTTCACCACATGCATTGAGAGGAATGGCGACTATGTCGAAAAATAGCTTACATATGTACTACGGTAACCACGGAATTTTTATGTTTAAATAAAAAAAAATGTAACCTACAAAAATTCAGTACACTTACTTTCTGGATATGCCTCGTATTTCCAACATGTATAATGGCAAACTGTATGTTGGATCAATACTCCAGAGTTTCTTAACCCGAAGGTTCGAATATTGGGACTGAAGACAATATTGTCTCCCGTCTACGCTCTTTAACCCTTCCTGTCCTGTGGTGTGTAACTAGTACACATTGCTTCTAAAAACTTTAATATCTCTGTAAATATAATAAATACTGGGTTAAGGTTTTACGTATTCCTCCATAATACATTTAATCATTGAATGAAAATATGATATTAACGTGTTCCTCGCGGGAAGCACAAACGCCTGTGATCTGACGACAATCCAAGTTTCAAATCTCCTTAAGAGTAATGACTATTATTTATTGTCAGAAAATTACTTGAATGTCATGTTTACTTGGTGGTGTAATCAAATATCAGTGGTTCTAAACAAAATACGCGTTTAAACTTAGAAATTAAAAAACGCCTAAATTGTGCCGCGCACAGGATTCGTGGAATTTGATTTTCAACGCGGTGTACAGGTTAATACTAATAAGCACTTATCGGCCACATCAGAGATATTTTGTGAAAATCGCTAATAAATTCACCAATACAATCAAACGTGTACCAGTGTGTAACGTAGGTATATTCATTCTAAAAAATCGCTATGGGTGAGGAAACGACGCTTTTCACGTCTCACTCTCACTCTACTTCGGTATACGGGAACGCAAGAAATAGAATCTCAGTTCACTTGCTTCTCTCGCTTCAGCAGCTTTCGGGTATCAAATTGAGGTGGTCTCTTTGCCCGTTTTGTGAACGTCGGCCGATGTTTTTTTTATGTTTTCAGCAATAAAATTTCAACTATTATCACTTTTGACTACAAATTTTATTAATTTAAGTGATTGGCTATGAATATTCTTATTTTTCCGATTTTAAATCGCTTATTTTGACATGTTTATTGATGTGTATTGAATACACAGCACCGGAACGCGCGGATTTTTTTAGCACAGGAAGGGAAAGGTTAATATCCCCGCTTCACCATTTCAAAAGAGTCCCATACGAATAAAATAATGCTAAACAGAAAGCTTAATTATTTATGTTCCAAAATGCTAAACAGAAAGCTTAATTATTTATGTTCCAAAATGCTAAACAGAGAGCTGAATTATTTATGTTCCAAAATGCTAAACAGAGCTTTATTATTCATGACCTTGACCCAGATAGATAAGTAAGATTCTGAATTGAAATGGCACGAGCACGATTTCTCAAGATAAGAGCAATGTTTTTACGATGAAAGCTTAATTTTCAATTTTGACGATGCATAACTAAGTGCTATACATTGTATATTTTACTTTATTGTATGACACATGGTCCATAAAGACCAGTATGCTAAATTAACTAGAAACATTCATAACGTGGATTAATCGGAGTACGCTCAGAATTGTTTGGTTTCATCATATCTCTAGCATCGACGATGTGTAGAACAAGAAATTTTAAATACCATAAAACGTCGAAAGATTGCCTTTCTGGGTCATATATTGAGAGAAAGAAAATATTTTTTCCGAAAATTCATATTGATGGGTAAAATTGTGCTTCGAATTGTTAAAAGGCACATGTCTTAGTAATGCAACATTCGCGGATAAACAAGTGAAAAGTAAAACTCAAAAACCACTCATGAGCCAAAAAATACCAAAGAGTTAGATGAAAAAAACTACACATTTTCCACAAAACGTTTTATTTGTGAAAAATAAAAAAACCTACAAATTATATAAAGCTATTTTTATAGTTTGAATTCACATACGTACCATTTATGGGTATATTCAATCAATCAATGGCACTACATCCCATTGTGGGCCCCGGCCTCCTCCAGCAGTCGTCGCCATTCCCTCCTATCCTGGGATGCATTCCTCCAGCCCCTGATGCCAATCACGCTTGTATCACTCTGCACCCCATCCATCCACCTGAGCTTTGGTCTACCCACGCTACGTCTTCCTTGGGGCTTGGAAAAGAGTACCTTGTTAGGCATTCTCTCTTCTCCCATTCTTGCTACATGCCCCGCCCAACGTAGCCTCCCAATTTTGATGTATTTTATAATGTTGGGCTCTTTGTATATGCTGTATAACTCCTCATTATATCTCACTCTCCAAGATCCATTTTCCTGTATGGGTCCGAATATTTTTCTGAGTATTTTCCTTTCAAATATTAGAAGGGAAGATTCGTCCTTCTTACTCAATACCCAGCATTCAGACCCATATGTGAGGACAGGTCGTAACAGTGTCTTGTAAATGGTAAGTTTTGTTTTTCTGGACAACAACCGAGATATAAGGTGTTTTCTCAGACCAAAGAAGCATCTATTTGCCATGAATATTCGACGTTTAATCTCGATAGATGCATTATTAACACTTGTCACTATGGATTTATGGGTATATTGTCGCTTGTTAATATTTTTCCTTAATGTTTTTCCTTAAAAAAAATGAAAAATCAAAAACATGGTTGTTATGTGGTTTATGAGTTTTACTCTTCAAGTATCCAGATTGTTAAGATGCTATTCTATGCGAGCAAAATAAGATATATTTTCTAAAGAGTGTTCGCTAACGTCTGAGGGACTGCATTGGCTCATGAAGAAGTAGAAAAAAAAGAGGTAAATGCTATCTCAATTTTATTACAAAACCGCGCTTCGTAAGTAGTATTGTTAGTTGCTTTTGAACATTTCAGTTCATTTATGAAAACTATATGAATACTAGATGTTATACTACACATAAAACTGAATGTGTTTCTATCACATATCGAAAGATGTAAAAGGTTTTTTTGTGTTTTGTCTTCCTTTGATAAGTTTTCTACGGTTTTCTTACCAAATATGTTTTTACGAACATATGCAGATGCGGGGAAGTACCTTATCTATTGGCCGCAAACACTACTTTCCTATCCTTATACTCAAGTTATATTGATTTATTTTGTCATACTTTTACATGTATCAATATTAGTGTGTTTGTCATATTTGTAATGCATGTATCAATATTAGTGGGTTTGTCATATTTGTAATACATGTATCAATATTAGTGGGTTTGTCATACTTGTAATATACGAGTACTAGTATGTATCAATATTAGTGGATTTGTCATATTTGTAATACATGTATCAATATAAGTGGGTTTGTCATATTTGTAATACATGTACCAATATTAGTGGGTTTGTCATACTTGTAATACATGTATCAATATTCGTGGATTTGTCATATTTGTAATACATGAATCAATAGTAGTGGATTTATCATATTTGTAATAGATGTATCAATATAAGTGGGTTTGTCATATTTGTAATACATGTATCAATATTTGTGGGTTTGTCATATTTGTAATACATGTATCAATATTAGTGGGCTTGGATTCTAAACTAGAGCACCCGTGAGGAAAGTTTGCTCTCTAAACGGCGCTATAAACATTCTTGTTTTGTTATTATTATTAAGAAGCAATAACCTATAACAAATAGCTACCTGTCATAATACAGTGTAAACACATAATTCGTAAATTAAAACTAAGACTTCACATAGCACATAATTCGTAAATTTAAACTAAGTTGACTAAGTTTTAGCTCCAAGTTTACAATATTTAACCAACATAACATATGAGTAACTTGTTACGTAGCATTGATCAATCGATTTCAATTGCAAAGTTTGTTTCGGAATACAAACCTCAAATATGAAGTTCTGAAGGCACTTCAGGGAATACAGAAGTTGCAGTTGGACACATATTTGAGATGCCGAAAATGTGCAAGATTCTTTGTAGTTTTGTAAGCTTTTTGCGTCCTATAATGAACTCTTATGTATAAGTAAATTTCTATAGAAAATGAAGTACGCAGTCACCTACATTTTTTTTAAAGGTTTTAATACGAATTTTAGTTTTAATCTTCTTTTTTGGGTGTGATAGGATTTGTTTTTGAAATGAAATATTTACAAATTATTAAAATGGCCGTGTATTTGAATTAAATTAATATGTTGTTTAATGACAATTATTGTTTGAAGATAATTTCATTCATATGTTGACCGTGGCTGGCTAATGTCTTATGTACCTTAACCGATCATAAGATGGGTTTCCCATTAAGAACGATAGATTTTTAATATAAAATAAAATAACAACTAATAAACCAAACATGGATCTGAAGGTTAAATTTGAAAGAATATTTCATGCCGTTTATGATTTCAACAAGATATCGTTCAAATTAATAAAGCGACAACTTTGGATGGCTGCCTGCGGGACACTATATGGAGAAACAAACGCATGCTAACCGAAAGTAAGGTCAGGATATATAAGACATGCGTCCACCCCATCATGACATATGGGATAGAAGTGAGAGCCGATACCACTAGGACAAAAAAACCTTCTCAGAGTGGCGGAAATGAGAACCCTACGCTTCATCAGAACCAGGCAGAACTCTTACAGATCGGATCAGAAATGAGACGATAAAGTTTGTATGTGGTGTTGAAGACATAGTGAGGTGGGGAAGAAGCAGAATGCGCTTCTGGAGGGATCATGTAGACTGCATGGAGGATACGAGACTTGCAAAAATTGCTAAAACTGAAAACCCTAGCAACAGGAGATTAGCAGGAAGGCCGCTGAAAAGATGGAAGGACAGCTGGACGTCATCATCCCAGGACAGCTCACCGCCACAAACAGGTCATACGAACTCTTTTGCACTAGCCAATTCGATCACGCCAATTTTCGATGACTCGGTGGTGCATTTCCGGCTGTATGGCGCCAATAACACGACAAATGTTGGCCTCAAGTTCATCAAGAGTCTTGGATTTGTTAGTGTAAAGCTGTGATTTAACATAACCTCAAAGAAAATAATCCAGAGGCGTTAAATCGCACGATCTTGGCGGCCAATTTAAAACCCTATCACACCCAAAAAAATACCCTGTACATGTATTGGTGTTACAATAGGGACTGACGTAGGAATACAAGGAATTCCGGGCTATGGACTAATCTGGATGAAGACGTTTTTAGTCATTGCTGTATTCGTGATGGAATGGAAAAGGTGATGTTAGCGATCTAAGATGTAAAAGTCTCTTGAGAAACAACTCACATCGGGTAAAGCCTGGATTTCCATGTACATAATTCTTAAGTTTTCTTTGATTTTCATACGACATCGTAAGTGTTTGAAAAATATGCGTCATGATTGGAAAGTCCAGTGTTCTGTCCTCTCTACCTAGTTAAGCTGGGAAACGCTGTGATATTTTTTTCTCGCCAATGAAGCATTATTCATTTTTTATCCAAAAAAAATATTAATCATTGTTATCAGTTGTACTGTTGACACAAATCACAAGTGATGACTATCAAATATCACTCGAAAGATATATCGACAGATTTGAATCGGAATTTTATGATTAATTAGTACGATAATGGCGCGCCCATTTCCATTCGACTTCGATATAATTTTACAAAATCGACCCTCTTTAGTTTGATATTATCTCAACTTTGTATTTTATCGACAGTTCCGGAATCTTTAAAGCGATTTTGATCAATTGAAATTAATTTAGGCGATAATGATTCCTTGTCAAACAACTTAGATTGTCTATGGAGATTAAAGCTAAATAGGGTGACCGCCTAAAAAATGTAGAAAATCGGGAAAAGAAAAATTTGATTATTTTTACTACTTAGTCGATGTTGATTCAAAATTTATGTACATACGAGGCATATCCAGAAAATAAGTTTACTGAATTTTGGCAGGTTACATTTTTTTTTATTTAAACAAAAAAATTACGTGGTTACCGTAGTACATATGTAAGCTATTTTTCGACATAGTTGCCATTCCTCTCAATGCAGGTGGTGAAGCGGGGTATCAACTTTTTGATGCCTTCCTCGAAGTAGTTTCCCGCCAACCCCTCCGTCCACTTCTCCACCTCCTCTTTTAGCTCCTCGTCGGTTGAAAACCTTTTTTCACCCATGTGCAGCTTCAGGGAGGTAAAGAGATAGTTATCTGAAGGTGCTAGGTCAGGGGAATGCGCGGGATGGTTCAGGACATCCCATTTAAACGAGGCGAGCAGTTCCTTCGTGGCGTTGGCCGTGAGTGGTCTGGCATTGTCGTGCAGCAGGCAGACTCCCTTGGTCAGCATGTTTCTCGTCTTGTTCTGAATCGCCCTCCGCAATTTTTTTAGGGTCTCACAGTATCTTGCAGAGTTGATGGTCTCCCCTTGAGGCATATATTCAATTAAAATTATGCCTTGACAGTCCCAAAACACGGATGCCATGATTTTCTTGGCTGAAATTGTGGTTTCGAACTTTTTGGCGTACGGTGAAGAGGTGTGACGCCACTGTTGAGATTGCCTTTTGGTTTCAGGCGTGTAGTGTGCAACCTAAGTTTCATCTCCAGTAACGATGGAGCGGAGAAATTCATCTCCATGGAGTTTGCAGCGCCTCAAAAACTCTTGCCTTTTTACAAAATTTCGCACTTGGCGGGAGATTGGGTTGACATTTTTCACGAAACGTGTTGTCGCGTCGACATTTCTCAACGTACTGACCTCGAACCGGTTTCGGTGCGGAGGGGAAGGGTCAGGCTACACGGAAGTGTAGCCAACATGTCGAAAATAAAATCCATCCGGTCGTGAGAGCCTCAGTACACTTACTTTCTGGATACGCCTCGTATATGCATTTCGTATGTCGATCTGCGCAGAAAAGATAGAGCGCTAGACTTTCTTATCTTATGGAAATGTTGGAATTCATTGTGTTTTATTTTTTATTAACATAATTGTATAACCCTACCGATTTGAAAGTGGTCACCTCATCATCAGGGTAGCACAAATTAGACTCTTAATTATGGTCTCCTGATGATGAGGTGAAAACCTTGAAACCGTGTAGAATTATACACCGTCATGTTAAGTGAAAAAGACAGTATTTTAAAAAAAACAAATTACCATATCTTTAAATTTCCACAGATTTAACGCCTTCAAGATAAATAATATATGATGGAATTAAACCCAATTATGGGGGAAAAATATAAAAATCAAAAGTTTTCTTAGAAATTATTATTCTGTTGAATTAGTAAAAGAACAAATATATATTGTTTCATATTTATTTTAATACAAAACCAAATAATGACCCAACTGTTTCTTAATGTACGGTTCTCCTACCGTTAACATCTTTGGGCTGAAATCAGTTCAAGGAACTTCTGATTATCGTTCATCGAACTAGAAACTTGCAGCTAGAGCACTTCTTGGTGAACACCAAACTTCAAGAAGATGTCATGAAGTTAACCATTACATCATGACAACCTCATTTTCTTGTTTGTTAGACAATTATATCGTTAAGAAAAAATGTAGAAAGATTTTATCTATAACATATATTTTTAAACAAAATATAATAAATTATTTTACAAAAGCTCCGTAAAGTTAACAAAAGTATAAAATTGTATTACCTTAAAAAACAGTATAAATATGCAATCATGCAATTTTTCCTTAATAAGACACTATCATGACATTTCTCTAGCAGGGCAGGCAGAGAGGATAAAGCGGCAGACTTACTTATCTCGATACACAATAATATACAATCCTACGATTTTCCTGACTTTTTTTTATTATTAATTTTTATTTAAATATGGCGAGTTTATTGCTATGTGTCAATCTCTTCCAACTAACCAGAAATGTGTTTTTATAGGCCCTAAGTGTTAACCAGACTGGAATCCTATTTAAAAAAATCTGAGTTCCAGCGGGTTCGAACCCGCAACCTCCGGATCGTCAGACAAGTGTCTTACCACCAAGCCACGGAGGTCGTCATTGTCGTCGTCATACATTATATTCTTTCAAAATGTTATTCAGTTGATCCAATTATATTTTCCTTGGACTTCCTCCATCACACCCTTTACTCACATTTACACTATACATTTGCTATATTAGCCTTTCTTAATTTGTTCGTTCTTCATACCCAAACCATCTGAGAGCGCTTTTTTTTGTTCATCTTACTCACCACTGAGGATAGTATATGGTACAAGTTGATAATGTTTAACAGAAAACAAAGTGAGATCTGGAATTAATGTCAACTTAAGGTTGATGTTTTAAGTATGATACAGAAGAGCACTCTGAAATGGTTTGGCATGAAGAACGAATGAATGAAGAAAGATTAACAAAACAAATATATAGTGCTAATGTGAGTAAGACCAAGGGAAGTATGCTTGGATCAAGTGTATGATATTTTGAAAAAGAGAAATATAAAAAGCCAGATAAATCGTAGGAGTTTTATGAGAAGGTGTATGGATGTAGAAGAGGTGAAGAATGTGTGTTACGATATAAAAGTCTTGCGCTCTCTCCTCTGCTTATCCTGATAGGAAAACGGCGTGATGGTTTAAATGTACTCGTATACATACGTATATCATCATAATATATGTTGTTTATAGTTAAGGCATTAACATTGTGGAGGTTTAAAGACATTGTAATTTATTTTGATCAAACACTGTTTATTCCACTTTTTTATTACGGTATAACCCTACCGGTTTCAAGGCTTTCACCTCATCTTCAGGGGAGCGCAAACAAGACTAAATGCTGTTCGAACTGGCACCGATATACACGCTTCAACGGTTGGTGGCTGGGGGGGGGGGGGAGGAGAGGAGAAAGGCATGGGACAATTTCGGCCAAGAGCGGAGAAATCGGTGCCAGTTCGAACAGCATTTAGTCTTGTTTGCGCTACCCTGAAGATGAGGTGAAAGCCTTGAAACCGGTAGGGTTATACCATCATAAAAAAAGTGGAATAAACAGTGTTTGATAAAAATAAATTACAACATCATAATATATATTATATCTCCCTGCATACATTTTTGCGCCACAGATTTCAGTTCACGTGTAATCTTCCCACAATTCAAAATTCACGTTACAAATTTTCATGTTTTTTTAACAGATATCTTTTTAACATTGGTATCGTCTGCCATGTGACTTTTTAGCTTTGCATAGTTTCCGGAAACGTATGTCCTTTGGTAACCTATTATCACCCGTTCGATGTAGATGCCAAACCCGGCGCAGTCTAGTTTGTTCTTGAAGCTCTACTCCAGATTACCTGTGTAAGACATTATTTTGAGTCTCGCCAAATTATGCCAATTATCAGACCCAAAAAATCACAAGTAGAAGGCAATTATTCTCTATTCCTAGTATTTATATGTTGGTTAGGTTTCAGCGCTCTTTATGAGAGTGCTAAGAACACGTGCTAGGTATACCTGAATTTGATTTTCAGGTATAGATTTTTCTGTGCCATACTGTTTTCTTCAGTCAAGCAAATGCTGTCGCATATTTAACAGATGATAAATCGTTTTATACAGTCGATCTAATGTAAAAGAACCTAGAACATACATAAATGACAAATATATTCACAGATTAGATTTATATCCAAGAGGAATAAAAAATATGCAAATGTTTTTTACACCGTTATGTAAATGTAACGAAAAAAAGACGACATTTTGTTACTTAAAACAGCGAATAGTAACACAACAGGTTAAATGCCAATGAACAGAAGCCGTACAAGGTTTTCAATTGACCTACTCCACCATGCCCATCATTTTGCAATCAGTGTGTAAATTACTTTTCACTTCAGGTCAACTGTCCCGCTGTTAGATTGCCTTTGTTGTCTTCTATTTTGTATGGATCATTATATATCTAACGTTTCAATGCATTTCGCTTGGATATCTGATGAGTTTGATATTGTCAACATTGACTTTAAATTGCAAAATGTTTGCAAAATATGATAATGAATATAATGCAATGTTGTTGTTGCGTATCTACATGTTTTATATAACATGTTTGTGCCAGGGATTTTCATATTAGATACTATTGTTTGCATCTATTTGAAACAACTTAGGCATGACACTCTCCGTGACCGAATTCCTGAGCACTTGTCTTTTAGCAGAAGTTAAAACAGTCCCTTTTATAATAAATATAATAACTATTCCTATTAATTAAAAAAAAAAACATTTAACTCTGTAGCTTGATTTTCTCATCGTGTCAAATGCACTGAATTATTCTCGCCAAGAATTTGGCCACCATGACAACACTGAGCGTTCCATAAATGAAGTCCACTTCGGCACAAGATAACGGGCTCCTCAGGCACTGAGACAAATGTCGCATGGACTGCTCCTTACCGCAAATACAGAGAGTAGAACCATCGTGTTATATTCTCCATTTTACCATATCGTCTTTGTTCTTTCAATTCCTGCAGCAGAAGCTTGTGTAGATTTCGATTCCTGAAGCAGAAGTATTTCAACCACTACCTTCTCATCCTTATACTCAACTTATGGAGTATATGTGTATATTTGTGTTTTTGTATTTGTGTTTCTGTGCATTTTTTTTAAATTCTTTTTGTTTTAATTTTGTTTTGATTTTGATTTTTATTCTTATGATTGTGTGCGGTATAGTGTGGGATGAATATTTTTGGTATTTCTGGAGTGATGATGTGTGAGCAGTTGAATTTCGCAAGATGTTTCCAGTTGTAGTTGAGTGTCACTGTTTGTCAGGTTGATGAGAGCGTGCAACGGGGTTTTGTTTTTGTGTAATCAAAAATCGGAAAGAAGTATCGATTTATTTTTCTCATGCTTAATATCCTCAGTGAGATACAGGCAAAAGCCTAGTTTACTGGGGATACGACAAATGAAAGGCAACAAACCCAGATCCATTAAAATTGTAGGTCCAAATCAAATTATCTGTTGTTTTTCTCAAATTATGTATGTTTCTTGTCATGTGTAATAATAAATAAATAAATAAAATACTTTGTATACATATATTTTGAATATATCAATTTATATAGTACCATTCAGAGAGCAGACCCTTCTCTATGGCGCTTTGTTTCAGGATTGGAACTCACTTTTATTGACAGATAAAAAATATTATAAAATAGATGTAAAAAAAAGGAGTGTAAAGATAGGAAAATAGTGGCTGCGGTCATAAGATTAGGTGTTTCCATTTATCTCAATATGCATATATTATATGTAAAATATATCTCTGTATCTCATCTCTGTATCTCAATATGCATATATTATATGTCAAATATATGTCTGTATCTCAATATGCATATATTATATGTAATATATATCTCTGTATCTCATCTCTGTATCTCAATATGCATATATTATATGTCAAATATATGTCTGTATCTCAATATGCATATAGTATATGTAAAAAATGTTTTGTTAAATTAAATGTATATTCATGAATTTCGAATTCAAAATCTAGAAGTTTTCAAAAACACCGCTCTTAAAAATTTTCTTAATATTTGGACTGAATCAATATTGTTTCATGTACCAAACACATATAATTATTTCCAATATATATATTTTTTTTAACCTGGCGAGTTTATTGCCATATGGAAATCTCTTCCAACCAACCAGAAATATGTTTTTTATAGGCCCTAAGTGTTTACCAGACTGGAATCCTATTTAAAAAAATCTGGGTTCCAGCGGGGATCGAACCAGCAACCTGCGGATCGGCAGACAAGTGTCGTATCACCAGGCCACGAAGGTCGTCTATTTGACAACTGCTGAAGAATAAATATCTTAAGTTATAGCACCCTTGAGGAGAGTTTGCTCTCTAAACGGCGCTAGATAAAATGTCATTTTATTATTATCTGTGTATAGAAAGATATCTTCAAATAAAAATATAATACAAATGCCTCCTTCATGGCATTATTGGTTAGATTGACGATAACCCGTTTACTATTCAAACTTCTATGGTAAGAAAAAAAATTATAGCAGTGGCTGTTATATATGTAATATTTTGGATTCATGATATGTGTTGCAAAAAATACTTTATTAAAAAAACAAACGTGTTTATGCCTCTTTTTCGTGGACTTTCTTAACACGTTGATCGCCGTGTCAGCCACCGGTGGCCGACACCGAGGTATTCCAATTGGGCCGTGTCGGCCACCGGTGGCTGACACGAAATACCTAACTTCAGAGTGTCATCCTGTCCGTCGGCCACGCGCTCTGTATTAAACTACTATTAAACTTGGCCGACACGGCCCTTCTCTATCTAACTACGATATGGCCTTAGGATATCTTCATGGTTCTAAAAGATATACTCATGAATGTGATAGGTAGGTTATATTAAATTAAAACCCTAAAAACGTAATAACATTTTTTAGACATTTTACGAAAATCCTATTGGCGATCAATGTGTTAACCTTTCCTTCCCTGTGTTGGGTATCTTCTACACGTTGCTTCTAATAACCATCAATATCTCTATAAATATAATAAATACAAGGTTAAGATTTTAGGTATTCCTCCATAATATATTTACGCATCGATTTAAAAAAAGAATATTAATATTAATCAGAATTTATCGACTACATCGTGGGTATTTTGTGAAGATATCGGAAAGAAATTCGCATTTAAACGCTGTGAGTGCCTCGACATTGTGTCTTGTCGATAGGTGAATAGTATGCGGGAAGCGCGACACTATATTCGCATCTCACTCTTGCATACTCCACTGAATTGCGAGGAGCTGAATTGTCTCAACGTCGCAAGCATAAGCGTAAGCGCCGGGGTATGCGACTGACGTTCAGCGCCACAGTAGCTTCTAGGCTTGCAAATAGGTTAGACGTACGCCCGTTCCGTGAGCGTTGCCAGATGGTTTTTTAATGTTTTCAACAAATAAATCTCAATTATTATAATTTTTAACTTCAATTATAATTAATTAAGGGGATTATCTATGAATGTTCTTATTTTTCCGATTTAAAATCGCTAATTTTTGATCGCGTACTCACTACCCAACACCGGAGCACGCGTTTCAATTTTAACACCGTAAGGGAAGGGTTAAGGTAATTCACCTGAATACAGAATTTATTTCTTATCATTCAAAAACAGTTACCCGATAAACATCTTGGAAAAACTTAATAAATATACTTTGACGTTTTCGTTTCACTTGATATATTCCTACTTATAACAAATAATCAATGGCATCTGTATTTACCACGTATAAACCATAATTATTTATGTTTTGATCATAGCTCACTTGCACACAATCGTGTATCACATAAATCAGTTGATGTTGACGAAATTCTTTGTCTATAAACGTAAGTGGAATACGACTGATAAGGCTAGAGTGTAATCATTGTGGGCACGCACACTATGAGTGATCTTCCAAGTGACACTTTGTCCCTTTGTCTGATTGCTGTTACTTGCATGCACATAACAATAATACCACTATCTAATTTACATATAAACTACAATGTGACGCAATAATATATTTACAATTATAATTTTGCAAACAATTACTAAATACTTTATCTATCGCAAACACTTTGACTCATATCAATTAACAGTGACTTATCCAACGATTTTCTAGCATGTCATGCTTAATATAAACTTCTTAATTTCAATATAATTGACATATGAGAAATTTTTTTTGGATCATCTGTATATTGTCATAAAAAATTTATATCTTAAAATTGAAGTTTATTTTTGAGTCACAAATAAATGGCATCATCCTAGGATATTATGAGAGCAGTATTTTTTTCGATTTCCTACTAATTTTAATGAACGTCATAAAAAATACATTTATTACGATTTTATTTTCATTTTGTCAGTATTAACTGTAACACCTCGGTTTAATTAACATTTATTTTCATTTTGAGTGAGTATTAACTGTAACACCTCGGTTTAATTAATATTTATTTTCATTTTGAGTCAATATTAACTGTAACACCTCGGTTTAATTAATATTTATTTTCATTTTGAGTCAGTATTAACTGTAACACCTCGGTTTAACTAACATTTATTTTCATTTTGAGTGAGTATTAACTGTTACACCTCGGTTTAACTAACATTTATTTTCATTTTGAGGCAGTATTAACTGTAACACCTCGGTTTAATTAACATTTATTTTCATTTTGAGTGAGTGTTAACTGTCCAGCCTCGGTTTAATTAACGTTTATTTTCATTTTGAGGCAGTATTAACTGTAACACATCGGTTTAATTAACGTTTATTTTCATTTTGAGTCAGTATTAACTGTAACACCTCGGTTTAGTTAACATTTATTTTCATTTTAAGTGAGTATTAACTGTAACACCTCGGTTTAATTAACATTTATTTTCATTTTGAGGCAGTATTAACTGTAACACCTCGGTTTAATTAACATTTATTTTCATTTTGAGTGAGTATTAACTGTAACACCTCGGTTTAATTAACATTTATTTTCATTTTGAGTCAGTATTAAATGTAACACCTCGGTTTAATTAAATTTTATTTTCATTTTGAGTCAGTATTAACTGTAACACCTCGGTTTAATTAACATTTATTTTCATTTTGAGGCAGTATTAACTGTAACACCTCGGTTTAATTAACATTTATTTTCATTTTGAGTGAGTATTAACTGTAACACCTCGATTGAATTAACGTTTATTTTCATTTTGAGGCAGTATTAACTGTAACACCTCGGTTTAATTAACATTTATTTTCATTTTAAGTCAGTATTAACTGTAACACCTCGGTTTAATTAACATTTATTTTAATTTTGAGTCAGTATTAACTGTAACACCTCGGTTTAATTAACATTTATTCACGGTATTCTTGGATTTTCTCTAACTTATAATAAACGTCATTAAATTATGTTTGTTAATTTTTTATTTTTTTAGTCACTGATAACCTTATAGCCGTATTTAAATTAACTTTAATAATAAAACAACAACTTAACATACCATGTATAACGTCGTTTAGAGAATAAATTCTCCTCAAGGGCACACAAAGGGCGACGTTATGAAAATACGTTTAATAAACATGTTTTGATAAACATCATAAAAATACATATATTGAAATCTTAATTTATTTTTGAGTCACTGATCTATCCATAATCTTAGTTTATTTGACAATATGAAAGTTTTTTTCTAAAATCTCTGAAGATTTAAATAAACGCTATAAAAAATAATGTTTCTCAGATAAAATTTATTATTTTCATATACACATAAAAATCAAAACACTTTTTTAATGATTTTTTTAATTTTTTTATTTATTTTACCCATGCCTAGAAATATACATAATTTGCGAAAAAAAACAACAGGTAATTTAATTCGGACACACAATTTTAATGGATGTGAGTTTGTTGCCTTTCATTTGTCGTGTCCCCAGTAAACAAGGCTTTTGTCTGTATCTCACTGAGGGCAAATAAGTATCAATGATCCCATTTCTAATAAAAATACAATGACAATTTATATAGTGCCATTCAGAGAGCAGACTCTTCTCTATGGCGCTTTGTTTCGGGACTGGAACTCACTTTTATTGACAGATAAAAAATATTATAAAATAGATGTATAAAAAGGGAGTGTAAAGATGGGAAAATAGTGGTTGCGGTCATAAGATTAGGTGTTTCCATTTATCTCAATATGCATATATTATATGTAAAATATATCTCTTTATCTCAATATGCATATATTATATGTAATATATATCTCTGTATCTCATCTCTGTATCTCAAATATATTATATGTAAAATATATCTCTGTATCTCAATATGCATATATTATATGTAATATATATCTCTGTATCTCATACATATCTGTATCTCAATATGCATATGTAGGGAATACCGACGTCCCTAAATATTGTCAACATGCACGGTCAACGACCGATGAATCAACCTTTGAATATGTACAAAGATCACATACCAGAACGTCAATATTGTTTACACGCAAATAATATTTACGTCGCATTCCACGGTAGAAACAGAACGCATCGCGTTGTCTCACCGTTTCGGCAATAAATATTCTACCCACTATATCATTGGCAACGTCTGCGACCACCTCAGCACGCACAGGAGTGAGATCAAGATATACTGCGGACGGATTCACGCACCCCGTTCTGAAATTGTATATATACCTACTTATCGACAAATAAAGAGCACTTATTATTATTCACTTGACCATTCATCGCTGTTTACTATTTATCGATTATTCACTCTCACTTTATCGCACTCCTGAATCGACGTATTTTATTTTAAATACAAAACAAATCAAAATCATCACGACCTATCAATAAAGCAATTCCGCTAAACATATATTATATGTAAAATATATCTCTGTATCTCAATATGCATATATTATATATAAAATACATATCTTAATCTCATCTCTGTATCTCAATATGCATATATTATATGTAATATATATCTCTGTATCTCATATCTGTATCTCAATATGCATATATTATATGTAAAATATATCTCTGTATCTCATCTCTGTATCTCAATATGCATATATTATATGTAAAATATATCTCTGTATCTCATCTCTGTATATCAATATGCATATATCATGTGTAAAATGTATCTCTGTATCTCATGTCTGTATCTCAATATGCATATATTATATGTAAAATATATCTCTGTATCTCATCTCTGTATATCAATATGCATATATTATATGTAAAATATATCTCTGTATCTCATCTCTGTATCTCAATATGCATATATTATATGTAAAATATATCTCTGTATCTCATCTCTGTATCTCAATATGCATATATTATATGTAAAATATATCTCTGTATCTCATCTCTGTATATCAATATGCATATATTATAAGTAAAAAATGTTTTGTTAAATTAAATGTATATTCATAAATTTCGAATTCAAAATCTGAAAGTTTTCAAAAACACCGATCTTAAAAATTTTCTTAATATTTGGACTGAATCAATATTGTTTCATCTACCTGACACGTGTAATTATTTCCCATATTTTATTTGACAACTGCTGAAGAATAAATATTCAGTGCGATTTTTCCAAAATTATCTTAGGATTACTGTTTTTTGGTACGTTCCGTATCCAATTTTATGTATATCATTCCCACAGTGTGCCTTAGATAACATTGCTGCGAGTACGAGTATAAGCTTCTCTCAGGTATCAATAAAATATAGTTGTTGGCAAGGCGCAGATCTTCTACCAAGGAGTTTAGAATTATCGATGATGATAAAAAATATATATTTATCAGTATTGTTGAAAAATTAGTCTGGTAATAATTCTTGCATGCCGTGTGCGACAGTTATTGTTTATTCACATACGTTAGAATTTCCAACTCGTACTGTGGTTTGCCTAATCCAGTGGTTATAAACACTATTTTAGCCGAGGATAATATTTTCTCCCCTTCACTTTTTTCAACATATTTTAAAAAGTATTTTGTCGGCCGCTGTGCTCTTATAGTTAGTATCCATGCTAAAGAAGTGGTTGCCCCAAATTCAATTCCTGGTAGATTCACTTTCAGGCTGGTTTTACTTTAAGAATATTTTACACCTGAATTTAAGAGTATTAATGGCGTTATTTTAAGTGGTATTGAAATATTTCAACCTGTGTTATTTCTTTAATAGGTTTAGCTAGTTATACAATTCTTTTGAAGTGATCGCAATGGTAAAAAACAGCGCTATAACAACCAATTATCGAAAAAAACGTAAGTAACGTCCAATTGTCAGTTGTAATAGGTGCTTGCCATGCTCTATTCGTTTTTAAATGTTTTACGGGCTTAATTATATTTTCAGCTTTCGTTAGAGACCAAATTCATTAATTTTATTTGTGGTCTCTACTCGTGGAAATGAATTCCTTTTTTTTGTGGCTTTAAACCCTACTGAGAATGTCTTATATTTGTATGAGAGAACTGAAAGAACACACTGATTAAAAAACTTTTGAATGAAATTTTGAAGATATGTTTCAATCGGACGTAAAAACTTCGAGCCAACTTAATTCGTCAATTTATCTTTTTCTTATTATAGTCTTTGAACGATTTACTTCGACGAGACTTATATTTGGATTTGTTCCAAGTTATTACAGTCCACTAAAATTACTGCGGTATTTGCACATTTATCATTTATAAATTAAGTCATTTGTATGTTAATGTCAAGGCCTGGATTAATATTGTAGGGCTAATTTTAAGACCTGGTTTAATATTGTAGGGCTAATTTTGTAATCAATTTAGTAGTTCTGTTGGGTTAAGATTATGAACAATGGATTATGTTCGAGAATTAATGGCTTCAGCATTTTAATTGATGGATTAAATAAATATAAATAAATATTAGGTTTATTGACAGCAGCATAGTATGTACAAGATCACACCTGAATAACACTACTAAAACACATAAATTGCAGACAATACATCAGACACAGAAGCTATCAAAAGGTCTGGGCTCATCTAATAGCATCCTCTCGGCCAAAATACACCCCACCAATATAGGGCGAACCTATATTGGTGGGGTGTATTTTCTAATCCATATAGGATTATATTATATGGATTAGATTACATGGAAGTTATCACATAATTTATTTATTTTTTCAAAACAGGCTTAGCCCAATTACTTTGAAAAATACATGACATATTAAAATAGAAGAAAAATTACATACAAAAAAATAAAAAATTATGTAAAATAAAACATAATGTATATGCATACATACGAGTATACACACACAAACATATGATACACATATATTCACAGTCACTTAAGTACGTTGATGAGTGCTTTCTAACGCGCTCAATCTAAGAAGAAAATTTAGTTTTGCTTTTGGTGATGTGATATGAAATATGTCAATATCCGAAGCAGTCCCGTTCAGAAGAGTTAAGGCCCTTCCAACAGGCATAGCGGCTGGAAGACCCGTTCTTGCGTATGTTATTGAGAACAGTTCTTGCCGGCGCAGACTAGTGTAATTGTTAGGAACATTTAACTCTAATCTTTGTAGTAATGCTGGACAGCTCGCAACTCCTCGAACGAGTTTGACAACGTATACCAGGAGACGTAGATCTCTTCTTACGCTCAAGGAGTTATACCCGAGCATGCCCAGCAGAAACTGAGTAGGATAAAGCCATGGATAGAAACCGAACTCTCTCATATAGAGATATCGTAGATATTTTTTTTGTACTTTCTCCACCATGAGGGAGTTCTGCGCCCCCACCGGGCTCCAAATGCAAGCACTGATTTCTAGTTTTCTACGGATCAATGAATTAAACAACGTTTTGAACACCAATTGATTTTCAAACGACTTAGAGATTCTCATTACAAATACTAGAGTTTTATAAACTGAGCTAGACATAATATATATGTGAGGACCAAACGCGAGATTGCTGTGGAACAAGACACCCAGATATTTAATATTATATGTTATTAAAATCAAATAATTTAAAGACTCAAAGTTTTAGAATCAAATAACAAAACAATATATATTTGTTGCAACATTTAAGGCAATACGTATGATGATTATGAAATGAAATGAAAGAAAACAAATATTATTTTATCAAACACTGTTTATTCTACTTTATGTAACGGTATAACCCTATCGATTTCAAGGTGTTCACCTCATCGTCAGGCCAGCACAAACAAGACTCCTATTTGTGCTTCTCTGATGATGAGGCGAAAACCGTGAAACCGGTAGGTTTATACCGTTACATAAAATTAAATAAACAGTTTTTTCATTTGTTTTATCAAACACTGTTTATTCCACTTTTTGTAACCGTATAACCCTGCCAGCCAAAATCTACCTAGGATAGTTATTTTATTTATCAACTTTATAAAAAAGATACTAAAAGTTTACTTTTATCTTTGGCAACGACAATCACCTATATTTTGTATTGCTCGTAGCCATCTAACCAATCTGAATTAAATATTTTTTTATTAAAATCATCACTTTATGGCTCACATATCATACACATATTTACTAAGTTGTATCGTTACATTGGCAGTTGATAACATCAGTTTTTCTTCTTTGTGGTGTATATCTTGGATATGTTGCGCTGCGTAAGTCATTTGTCTACCCAACTTTTTAGTCGACCTTCCTGGCAAGTGGTGTCGAGTGGGCATTTCTATGTATGAGATTCGTTGCCCAACCTATCCGTCACGTCAGAGACGCATTATCTATCTCCCTATTTAATCTGATCGTATCGTCTGTGTTTATGACCCTATCTTAATCATCAGGTTTTTCATTAGTTCGTATCTTTCAATCGAGTCCTTCATCCCGTGTTCAATACTGACTGTCGTGTTTCTCTGCTATATCTGAAACTTGGTTCACCACCTTTTCTATTCTTCTCGGCCCTGGATCATGTTGAATACAACATTTAAAAAAGGATCCTGTCAACTCATTTATTTGATCCATCCATCTAATAGGGGATCTTTTACTTGCTCGTTTTCTCTCAACTGTCTACGTGATCACTAGTTTCTCTAGACTTGCGTTATTATTTCTAGTAAAACGTTTGGAATTTCCTGCACTTTGTCATAAAAAATCTGAAAAATTTAATTCTGGGATGATAGATACGTTTGTGCACCTGGCGATCTACGGTATACGAGGCATCTGCTTTCAACACCACATTTCGAAGGTATTTTTCATGTTCTTTCCTTTTTCTCATCCTTCATTTTTGTATTCAATACAGCAATATTGAGAATCCTAGGGATTTCAATGGATAGATTTTGGTTCTTTTGAGCCATCATCATCTCTATCGTTCCTCATATTCGAGGGTCGTATTATATTGCATGTTGAAATTACGGGCTGCAATATCTACTCATATAGACACGTGTCATTAACATGACAGTTTATAAGCTTCCCCTAATTAATTCCTTAACATGTTCACTACACCTTGCTGGTGTTCTATCTCTGCCTCTTTTCCTATCTCACTATCTATCAACACCAAAATCTCAAAGATATTTGGTCATATCTGAAAATGTATCCGAAAAACGCAGAACACTCCGACAATATATTGAAGACAATTGAACCGTCACATTCAACACTTGGAGTAGGGAGACGTTCTTTCTTCTAGTGACCCACGGGATTCTAAACATCCGACGTCAACATCACACTCAAAGAAATTGATTCTTGCACGTTCTTAGGACTTTATTGTCCATGTTTTCTGCGCCGTTTAAGAATATAGGAAATATAAGAGTTCCCACTAACTTTGTTTTAGTACGATAGGAAATACTCTAATCAGAGTTTTTTTTTACTAAAGACTGGTTAATCCATAATTTTAATGTGAATACTAATAAAAATCTTCCAGAGTGTTGCGTCATAACTCAAGATTGAAACACGTTTTCAAAAATATTCAACATATGTTCATACATCAAAAAAATAATAAAAAAAGTTATTAATAATTATCTAGTACTTTAATCTCTATACAGATCTATCAAGTAAAAAAATCTGGATTCTGAGAATAAATTGTCCGTGGGAACAAATAAGTAACTCTGAAAGATGGTTAACTTATCCTTGACCTTTGTGTTGGTAACGGAAGGTTTCAGATTCCATGTCCTGATGACTCTGAATTGTTTACTAGGGTTACCCAATGGTCCAGCATATGGTATCATCACATCTGCCCGAATACCACTAATTAAAGATTCGCGGTTGGGTGCGTGCTAATGTGACCTACATTCTGTCGTGCAAAATATAAACTATAATAATCCACCATCATCATCACTATATCCCTATTGGAGTAGTCACAGAAAATAGATCACTGTTTTTTATGCTTTATTCTGTGTATCTAAAAATACGAAATCGTATATCTTGATGAAATTCAATTTTTAAAAGTTATTTCAATTCTACGTATATTAAAGTGCTGATGTTCCCTCATTTATCTCATCACCATTGCGCCATTGGAATAGGCAGAGAGAATAAATCTCCACATCATTCTATTCTGGTGAACATCTTAAGCTTTTGCCACGCCCATATATCTAGTCATGAATACTCTTTTATTATAGAAATTTTTCATTCGCAATTTTAAAGGTAATTGCAACATCCCGTGAAGATAGCCTTCCTCTCCTTTTATAATCAAAATCATCACTATCGCGTCATTCTTCTATTGGGGTAGGTAAAAAAAACTGATATCCACTTTTTTTAACTTTCACTCCTATCACACCAATACAACTCATCATGTACACTCTCTTAATATCAAACTTTTTTCTTTTCCTTTTATCAAAATTTGATTAATTTGATCATACTACGTTTTTCTAGGTCTTCTCAAAACACTTATTGCTTGTGTACTACTCGGATGATCAAATTTTCGAAAAGTCTTTCATCATTACACACATATACAGTACCCGGCGGTAAGTAATACACATAGTTTGTAAAGCGTTTGTATCTGTCGCACGATGCGCTAACAGTTCGGTCCGGTAACGACTGACAAATCGCGACGGAACACGTGTATGAATAACAGAGACGACGCTCTACAAACGATGTGTATTACTTACCGCCGGGTACTGTACATATCATCACATCATCTCCCTATCTGGGTAGGCAGAGAGGTGCTCTTTTACATTCATACACGTCATACAATCATTATCCATCTTACTTTATATCTTTTTTCTAAATATCGTTCACTCAACCCAGTCACACTTTCCCTAGTATTTCTCTACCGCGCCTTCCGTTCTCATTTGTTTTGTCCATCTTTTTAAATCTATTCGTTTTACATGCCCAAATCGTCTCAGAGTATTCTTCTTCATTTTATTTAACAAATGAGCCTTGATTTAATTTTCATCCTTAATCACTTTACTCCGGATTATATCATGTAATGTCACCCCATATATTCTTCTCAGTGCATGTATTTCCACGCCATTTATTTGATTTATTTTTCATTATTCGTGTTTTTAATAAAGGGTATTTTTTGGTGCGAAAGGATTTCAAATTTTCCGCCAAGATTGTGCGATTTAACGCTTCTGGATTATTTTCTTTGGGCTTATGTTAAATCACAGGTTTACACCAACAAATCCAAGACTCCTGATGAAGTCAACATTTGTCGTGTTATTGGCGCCATACAGCCGGAAATGAACCACCGAGTCATCGAAAATTGGCGTGATCGAATTGGCTAGTGCAAAAGAGACCGTGGAAGCCATTTGAATGATTCTTCTTCCTCTTGGTCTAGGTCGTATGACCTGTTTGTGGTGGTGAGCTGTCCTGGGATGATGACGTCCAGCTGTCCTTCCATCTTTTCAGCGGCCTTCCTGCTAATCTTCTGTTGCTAGGGTTTTCAGTCTTAGCAATTTTCGCAAGTCTCGTATTCTCCATGCGGTCTACATGATCCCTCCAGAAGCGCCTTATGCTTCTTCCCCACCTCACCATGTCTTCAACACCACATACAGACTTTATCGTCTCATTTCTGATCCGATATGTAAGAGTTCGGCCTGCGATGGAGCGTAGGGTTCTCATTTCCGCCACTCTGAGAAGGTTTTTTTGTCCTGTTGGTATCGGCTCTCACTTCTATCCCATATGTCATGATGGGGTGGACACATGTCTTATATATCGGATATACCTTACTTTCGGTTAGCATGTGTTTGTTTCTCCATATAGTGTCCCGCAGGCAGTCATCCAAAGTTGTCGCTTTATTAGTTTGAACAATATCTTGTTTAAATCATAAACGACATGAAATATTCTTTCAAATTAAACCTTCAGATTCATTTTTGGTTTATTAGTTGTTGTTTTATTTTATTTTAAAGTTCTATCGTTCTTAATGGTAAACCCATCTTATGATGTGTACATAAGAGGTACATAAGAGCCAGCCACGGTCAACATATTGAAATTATCTTCAAACAATAATTGTCATTACACAAACTATCAATTGGATTCAAATGCACGGCCATTTATATAATTTATATGTGTTTTATTTCAAAAACAAACCCTATCACACCCAAAAAAAACACCCTATATGGCACGTTACACACAAAATATTGGATGATATTCTTATTTGACATATTAATTTACTAAGTCATATTCAATATATCATAATTTTTATTACCTAATTCGGGGTAATTAGGTAATAAAAATTGAATTACATTATTACATTATTCCGGGTAGGCCGAATTACATTATTTCATTTTTCGGGGTAAGCCGACTTTTAATGTTCGGAGAAAGCCGAATTACATTATTTCATAATTTCCGGGTAGGTCAAAAAACAAAATTTCACTTCATTGTTTTTCGAAACACTTACATATTTCGCTACTGACATAGCCATACACCTCATCATGCATTATCTCTTATTTTAAGAGGGTATTCTCATTTCATGGGCCAAAAAAATCAACGATTTTTAAGATATTTTTTTTTGAACTTAGCCGGTACTAGAATAATTAAAAAATAATAATTAGAAAAAAGAAGGCTTGTTGAAATTAAAATTTTTTTTTTTTTTTCATTTTTTTGTCTTTAGAGGAGTGAAAAAAATCGAAAAAATGAATCGATTGAAATAATTCTAGTATCAGCTATAGAAAGAGCTATAACAAAGAGAATAAGTACCTATTCATTAAAATCGGTTAATTAGTTTTGGAGTTTATTATGGGGAATAGTTTTAAAAAGTGATTTTTCAGGAAACGCGTTTAAAGCTTCAAGTGCTATTTTTACACGAATCAAAGTAAAAATTTTAACTTACTGTAAATCAGCAATTCCAGGGCCATATAAACTTGTTAAAAAATTCCGACAAACTAAACATTAATTCATCATTCCAAGAAATCCTGTTGGACGAGAATTCTTGGAAAATAAGGCTGCTGCCATAACAATAGACGACCCGAAAGCTGGGAAGCCCAAATCATTTTTCGATCGGAGCGCTCGACTATAAACCCTCATAACTTTTCGAATTTTCAATATTTGTAAAAGTTTATTAATGGAAATAATTCAAAAAAGGGTATGCAAAAATAAAATGGGAAAAAATGATTAAAAAAAACAATCCCAATGAGAATAACCACTTAAAAACTTCCCCTTTTCAAGATTCATTAGATTTTCGTAGGTATTCCTAAACTTCTGGTCTCTTCTTAACTACTCGACTAGATGTTTTTGTTAATTTTTCATCACTATACAAACCACCCCAATTGACCATTTTTCATTTTTTTTTCAATTCACACATACTATTCAACGCTCGCGTTTATATTACTTGCATCATTTATTTTACCACGACGAAACTAGACTTGCATTTTCTAGGATTGTGATGAAGGTGCAATTGTAAGCAGCCTAGTTTCGCTATACGTATTATTATGAAATTAAGTTTCGTATAAATATTTCATGACAGTACCCTACTTGTTGGTTTTATTTTGAATAAAATATATTCAACTGGATGACTTCCGTAGTCTTATTAATAAGACCTGTCTTCCAGCTTGGGGGTTATAGGTTTTATTACCAGTTTAATCCATATTCGTCAACACCTGCTTGTTTAGATTGGTAGTGAAAGATTGCCACATGCTAATTAATCCGTCAGATTATACAATATTCGAAAATATACAACATAAGTTTAATACAAACATGCAAATTGTTTAATCTTGGTTTCGATGCTTTTTCCATAATATGTGCATTCAAATGTATTTCTATTCTATAGTTCGGAAATTCTAGGATGAGTCCTGTGACAACTCACAAATTTGCCTCAATACAACCTTATGTAATGTATTTACCTAAATAACTTGCTTTTTATTAGAATTGAGGCTTATATTAAAGTTGATAAAATAATTAAAATTACTGAACATCGTTACAAGGTTGTACTGGGGCAAATTTGTGAGCTGTCACGGGACTCATCCTAGAATTTCCGAACTTTAATTATTTTGACCGCAACAACATGCTGACGTACATTTAACCAATAATAATAAAATTAATAATATACTGATAAAAATATAAACATGATTAATAGAAATAAAACATTATTGATATATTACTATTTAACACGTATAATATATTACTATTAAACACATGTTAATAAAACGACAATAAAACAAATTACAATGTCTTTAAACCTCCACAATTTTAATGCCTTAACTATAAATAATATAGAAAAAAATATACATTTGAGACAGATTAACTATCAAAAGTTCTTAGCTCACCTCGTAAGTTACTCCATGGTTTAGTTGATACACTATTTAACTTCCATCCGGAATATTGGGTGTGATTCCTGAAGGTACATTAAGAAAATGTACACCCAGTGGCTCTTAGCCCGGCTTAATGAATGGAATCGAATGCAATATCGATTCCCAATGTTATCTCCAATCCATGCCATTAAACTCCGAATACATTGAAGATTAACTCGTATATTTGGTGAAATATACGCCATTTTGTTTTTCCATACCAATTTTATTAATTTGTGATAACACACATCTTAAATATGTTTCTGTTCAGCAACAAAAATTCCACTTTAAGCACGCACATACCCTGTAATATATAGAAGTCATATATAGCCACAGTTTACGTTATCGAAGAATAAAACTTGATTTTAATATTTTAATCCTAAAACCTCACCGATCGTTTTGCATCTTAGTTTGCTGTTCATTGTCTAATATACTACTAACTTGATTAGTAAAACGAAATCATTGAGTAAATACCATATAAATGTTGTATAATATGGCGAGTTTATCACAAACAAGCTGAATGATTTCAATTAGATATTTAATGAAAACCAGAATGGCTCCCTATTATAAAAACGTTGTACCTGTATGAATCGAACTCTCACCCACTATATTATAAGATAAGTGTCTTAACAACTAGGCCACGGAGGTCATCAAATATTTCAGGATAACTTTTATTTAACCTTTCCTTCCCTGTGATGGGTATCTTCTACACGTTGCTTCTAATAACCATCAATATCTCTATAAATATAATAAATACAAGGTTAAGATTTTAGGTATTCCTCCATAATATATTTACGCATTGATTTAAAAAATATTATGAATAATAATCAGAATTTATCGACTACATCGAGGTGTTTTGTAAAGATCGAAAACAAATTCGCATTTAAACGCTGCGAGTGCCTCGTCTTGACGATAGGTGAATAGTATGCGGGAAGTGCGACACTATATTCGCATTTCACTCTTGCATACTAGACTGAATTGCGAGGAGCTGAATTGTCTCAACGTCGCAAGCATAAGCGTAAGCGCCGGGGTATGCGACTGACGTTCCGCGCCACTAGTAGCTTCTAGGTTTGCAAATAGGTTAGACGTACGCCCGTTCCGTGAGCGTTGCCAGATGGCTTTTTAATGTTTTCAGCAAATAAATCTCAATTATTATAATTTTTAACTTCAATTATAATTAATTAAGGGGATTATCTATGAATGTTCTTATTTTTCCGATTTAAAATCGCTAATTTTTTATTGCGTACTCACTACTCAACACCGGAGCACGCGTATTATTTTTATCACCGTAAGGTAGGGGTTAAAAAAGATAAAAAATCAACAATTTTTTTAGCTTAAAACGGAAGAACGATCGAACTAACACAATCCCTATCAACGCCAAGTTCAGGGAAAACAATAACATTTTGAGCGATAGGGCTGTTCAGTTTGAACATGATTTGCGTCAATATTGTGAACATGTCTTCCGAGTATGAGAAGTGAAAAACGGTATAAGAGGCTTCTTTGATTACGTGGTGAAAAATACTTGATTTTATTAAAAATTAAAACATGAGTACAGTCCTTTACGTTAGTAAACTGGTCAATCCTGACATATGTATATGGAAAGTGGAGGTTTGTCGTAAGGACGCAGCCATGAATACTATATAATCAGTTCAAATGAGATATTTATTAATAAATCTGACCCGATGAACGAACTAAATGAAAAATACCCGATATCTTTAGTTTGCTGCCTTCTCACACAAACTGCGATATGTATGGAACGATTATTTATTTTATTTATTTATTATTACACATGACAAGAAGTATACATAATTTGCGAAAAAACGACAGGTAATTTAATTTAGACATACATTATTTTAATGGATCTGGTTTGTCGCCTTTCATTTGTCGTATCCCCAGTAAACTAGGTGTTTGCCTGTATCTCACTGAGGATATTTAGCATGAAAAAATAAATCGATACTTCTTTCCGATTTTTGATTACACAAAAACAAAACCCCGTTGCACGTTCTCATCAACCTGACAAACAGTGACACTCAATTGCAACTGGAAACATCATGCGGAATCAAACTCTTCACACATCATCACTCCAGAAAGATCAAACTTATTCATCCCATAATGTACCGCACACAATCATAAGAATAAAAACAAAAGTAAAACCAAAAATGAACCCAAAATGAAACAAAAATAAAACCAAAAATGTTCATCCCATAATATACCGCATACAATCATAAGAATAAAAATTAACACAAATACAAAACAACAAAAATCAAAACAACAAGAAGAAACCCACACTCAAGAGCCCACACAAATCTTATCCACACGACATTCATCCTTAAAGCCCAAGTACTCAAAATCCTGTCGCAATAACAACCATACAGCAGTCAAGGGTTTTATGATTGTTAGTGATTAAGGAAACGACTGGATAAACAGGATTATGAACCCACACAACACCTGTTTGGTGAATATGACTATCATGAAAAATTTAAAAGTTTATGGATGACCTAGTTGGTAAGACGATGACCTTCCACCCGAGGGTTCCGGATTTGAATCATAATGATCAGCGGCGGCTGGCCTCGAGTCCGCTGGTGCGCTGAGCAGCAACGCACCTCGAGACGTCGAGCGAATATGAAATATCACTCTCTCACGGTTCATTGTATGTCTCTGTCTACCCTATATGAATTTGCGTTTCCGTCCGGTGCGTATTGGAGATCGCTCCGGTAGTATTGACAAACTTGGCCGGTCAATTTGAAAGGAATATATATATATATTTTTTAAATATTTACTTAAATAAAAATACTCGTACTATTTGTCAGTATTCTTATATATATTTAACACGTTCGCTGCTAAAGACGCCCCTGGGGCGTGAACACATTTTTTGTAGAGACGCTGATGACGCCCGTTGCGCGTCATTCGATTTTCTTTGTTTGTATGGTACCGAATATTTTAAGATTTTAAGGTTTCCGTAAGATTTTAAGGTTTCGAAAATACCGTAAGATTTTAAGGTTTCGAAAATATGATTTTTTTCAGTACCTCTACACTATTCTATAAATACATATCGCAGTGAATGTGTTAATCTAAACAAATATTTAACATTTTTGGAAGTCATGTTTGTGAATATATAATTTAATTATTGCGAATTATTTCTCCGGTTCAGCGCACCAACGCACCTCCAGACTAGTCACCGCTGATGATACCCAGAAAAAAAAAAGATTCCCATTCTAGTTATCCACGTATAGTGGCATTACCAGTACAAACTGTGAGGGATTGATTCCCTAGTAATTCTTAAATCGAAGGTTAGATTAAACTCTTTAGCAGGTCAGAATGGTTAATTCCGTTATAATGTTAGTTACACTAGGTATGAATGAATGAAGTATTAATAAGTACCCGTTAAATTACAAAATCACAAGTCATAAAAATTAATCAACTTGTATATGTTAAGTAACAAAAACAAGAAGAAAGTTCGAGTAAAATACTAAGGTTCAAATTTATACTACGACTTTTTCTTTTTCTCCCTGGCTCCATCCCAACTCACTGTCTGCGAAGACTGTTGGGGTCAGCTCTCCTCGTCCTCAGGGTGTATGCTCTTCTGTCCCGGACCACGTCCCCCACCCAGGCCGTGCCTCGGCATCAGGTTATCTTTTTGCACCACCCATGAATTATTTGGTCTTCTTCTGGTTGTTATTCGAGGAAGATCCATGGAGATTGTCTGGTTCACAATGTGATCGGGTGCTCTGCGTCCAACGTGCCCATACCATCTCAATCGCCTCTCCTCCATCTTGCTGTTGATGTCTGTAACACCTAGGCTTCCACGAATGTCTCTGCTCGCGACCGCGCAGAGACCTTTGCTGACTCTCTAGCTAATATCTTCTCGCCAAATGCAGACCTCTCTAACCCTTCTCACTCAATAATGGTCGACAACGCAGTTGCCGACATATTAAATGAGCAAACCCCCCCCACCACAGACTTCTTCTCACCGTTAGAAATTCAATCTATCATAAAAAATCTCATCAACAAAAAAGCCCCCGGCCCCGATAAAATCAATAATCTCACCTTGAAAAAACTTCCGAAAAAAGCCATTTACGCCCTTACCGCCATTTACAATGCCTGCCTTCGACATAAATTCTTTCCAACCCCATTCAAAAACGCCGACGTCATCATGTTCCCTAAACCGGGTAAAAGCCACGTTATCCCTGAAAATTACAGACCGATCAGTCTGCTCCCGACTCTAGGTAAAGTGCTCGAAAAATTAATCCTAGAACGTCTCTCGTTAGAAACTTACTCACGTAACATCATCCCAGATTCGCAACACGGATTTAGGCCATTACACTCTACCAACCATCAGCTTCTTCGCGTTGTAGAACACATCATCAAATACTTCAGCTCCAAAGGCCTCACGACCCTCCTTTCACTAGACGTGGCGAAAGCCTTCGACACAGTCTGGCTCAACGGACTCATATTCAAACTGCACAAGTCAGGTATTCCCCTCAGACTAGTGCAAATCATCGCATCATTCCTTGAAAATCGCTCCTTCTCCGTCAAAATAGACGGTATAAATTCATCCCCTCGCCCCATTCTGGCAGGTGTGCCCCAAGGTGCACTGTTGTCCCCTATCCTGTATAACATATACACGAGCGATATGCCCCAATTTTCACGTACACATTGTATCACCGCGCAATACGCTGACGACACAGCCTTTCTCTCTTCATCGAAATATGAGTCCGTATCCCACAACAGACTGCAAGACTTCATTCCCATTCTGGAGCACTGGTGCACCAAATGGAAGATCAAAATAAATCCCACCAAAAGCACAGCAGTCCGCTTCTCACGCAGATACATCAAACCCATCAGAACTCTTAAACTCTTCGGCCAGAGCGTCCCATGGTCAAAACACGTAAAATACCTAGGCCTCACATTAGACAGTAGACTCTCGTGGCATAAACACGCCCTCAATATCAAATCAAAAGCTCACGGAACACTCAAATCATTATTTCCCTTGATCAGTAAATACAGCAAACTTAGCACGCGCACTAAACTCCACCTATATAAAGCGATCGTCAGACCGCAACTGACATACGCCCTTCCGGTCTGGGGCCACGCGAAGAAAACAACGCTACATCACATTCAGATCATTCAAAACAAAGCCCTCCGCATAATTTTAAAAGCACCCTACATCGTCCGTAATTCAAGACTCCACGCAGATACCAAACTACATACTATCCCCGAACATATGCGCGCTCTGGCCGAAAGGTTCTACAGCTCTATATCCCGTCATCCCAACCCAGTCATAAAAGCCTTAGATAACTACAACGCGAACACCAGTTACAGACACACTCGTCCGAAATCAATATTGCGAATCATCCCTCCGACCCCCCCCTCTTTAACTCTAATCATCCCCCCAAATGACCCCCCGATTGTCACTCTGAACACCCCATCATCGATAATTCCTCCGGCAGACAGTTTACCCCCATAGGCAACCGCATTTCTCACCTTCAATAAACATTTTCTACACCTTAATATATTTATAAAAGTCACACACATTTCCCCACTCATTTACTTATCTACATATACTATATTCATTCTTATAATTTATTCACAATTCATTTTTTCATTTTTTTTTTTTTTTTTTTTTTTTTTTTTTTTTTTCACCCATTCAATATAAAACAGTGTGTGACGACACAAATTTATGTATATTTGTATTTAATATTATGTATATATCATCATATTTATATATGTATTTAATCGTTTATAATTTCTCATAATCATTCATAAAATCAAAACAATTACCACAAACCTATCCTTTCCCGATTCCCAAAAAGATCCAAAAATTTCCAATAAATATCTTAACAGTCAGAACTTATCCGATGAAGGAGTAAGGTGTCCTACCATCGGACCGAAACTCCGAACAAGCTATCCATCACTTCCACGAATGCGTGAGCTTCTTATTTTGTTTCTTAGAGACACACCAGCTGACCATCGTAGCATTCGCATTTCAGCAGTTTCTAGTCGCCTAGAGTAAGAGTTATACATCGTCCAGCATTCGGAGCCATAGAGGAGTGCGGGTCTGACAATCGTTCGGTATACTTTTCCTTTTAACTTTACTGGCATTTTCGGATCACATAGAACTCCCGTCATTGATCTAAACTTCATCCATCCCACACTAATTATATGTGTTACATCTGCCGCACATCCTCCATCGCTATGGATGAGTGACCCAAGATACTAATGGTTCTCCATCCATTTGCATTTACGGGAGTGACAGCCAATTTATACTACGACCTTAATATTGAATACTTTTTTTTTACTAAAGAATTTTGTATTTAATAAGGGAGTCACGTGGTTTTATTACCTGACTAAGGTTTGGAGCTTATGAGGTCCGACTATAAATCACGAACTTTTAAAGTCAAAAATAAGTATTTTATATTATATTATTTATAGTTAAGGCATTGACATCGTGGAAATTCAAAGACATCGTAATTTGTTTTATTCCACTCAATTTAACGGTTAAACCCAACCGGTTTCAAAGTTTTCACCTCATCATCAGGGGAGCACATATCAGACTCTTGTTTGTGCTCCCCTGACGTTAAGGTGAAAACCTTGAAACCAGTTGGGTTACACCGTTAACATACATCAGGTGGAATAAAGAGTGCTTGATAAAAACAAATTACAATGTATTTATTATTATACGTTATTTATAGTTAAGACATTAACAATGTGAAGGTTAAAAAACATTGTAGAGTCCAACACAGCATAAAGTGCAATAAACAGTGTTGGACTGAACAAATTACAAAATATTCAATATTAAGTCCGTGCTATGAATTCAAGCTTAAGTGATATCAAGACAAATATTTTATTATTTCTGATGACAATATAACATAAGATCAAGAATGCTTAACTTTAGATTGCAATATTTTACTCAAGACATATATTTTATTATTACTAATGACAATATAAGATCAACAATGCTTTACTTTCAGATTGCAATATTTTACTCAAGACAAATATTTTATTATTACTAATGACAATATAAGATCAACAATGCTTTACTTTCAGATTGCAATATTTTACTCGAGACAAATATTTTATTATTACTAATGACAATATAAGATCAACAATGCTTTAATTTCAGATTGCAATATTTTACTCAAGACATATATTTTATAATTACTGAAGACAATATAAGGTTAACAATGCTTTACTTTCAGATTGCAATATTTTACTCAAGACAAATATTTTATTATTACTAATGACAATATAAGATCAACAATGCTTTACTTTCAGATTGCAATATTTTACTCGAGACAAATATTTTATTATTACTAATGACAATATAAGATCAACAATGCTTTAATTTCAGATTGCAATATTTTACTCAAGACATATATTTTATAATTACTGAAGACAATATAAGGTTAACAATGCTTTACTTTCAGATTGCAATATTTTACTCAAGACAAATATTTTATTATTACTAATGACAATATAAGGTCAACAATGCTTTACTTTCAGATTGCAATATTTTACTCAAGACAAATATTTTATTATTACTGATGACAATATAAGATTAACAATGCTTTACTTTCAGATTGCAATATTTTACTCAAGACAAATATTTTATTATTACTAATGACAATATAAGATCAACAATGCTTTATTTTCTGATTGCAATATTTTACTCAAGACATATATTTTATTATTACTGAAGACAATATAAGGTTAACAATGCTTTACTTACAGATTGCAATATTTTATTCAAGACAAATATTTTATTATTACTGATGACAATATAAGATCCACAACGCTTTATTTTCAGATTGCAATATTTAACTCAAGACAAATATTTTATTATTACTGATGATAATATAAGGTCAACAATGCTTTATTTTCAGATTTTAATATTTTACTGTCGTGAAATATAACATGTTTACAGTTATAAAAACATACTTAAGTTGGACAAAGAGAGGTCTTTAATTTATTCAGAAGCACTTAGCGTGGATCGACCGTTCACAAAAGGCTCGATGCTGGTGGCTCAGCAAAAAGCGACCCACCCGTCTGCGCATCCATTCTCGAGTCACGCGACTGCAAATGCACCTATGCAGTTTGTGAAAGTTCTCATTAAAGCAGCCGGTATTATTATTTTTTATCCAGATAAACTAAACAGTAGGTTTTGGATGCGGTTTCGAATAATTTTTCGATTATTTCGATATTTTTTATTAATTTATCAAATAAGTATCAATGTTTCCATTTCTAATGATTACAATGACAATTTATTAAGTACCGTTCAGAGGGCAGACTCTTCTCTATTGCCATGTTTACACGAGTTTAGTACTTATTGTTTGAACTAAGCTGCTTAGTGACAAGTGAGAATAAATCGATTACACGTTGGTGTTAGGAAGAGGTATTAGAAGTACGACATCCGTCCGGAATGGACAACCGCCGCCGCCGCCTTGTTTTGAGAAATGTGTTCAAATACCAAAAAAATAACGAACACGTGCGCTCACTTGCCGTTTCAATTTGTCACTAAACACTTGCCGCGGCTGTTTAGACGATTCTGCAAGCGACAAGTGCTTAGTTGAATTGTGGTGGGGGTAGCTGCTTGTCGCTTAGTAAATAAGTCCTATTCACTTGCACTTGCCAGATTTACTAATGCTTAGTATGATACTAATATGCTTGTTTACACGTGGATACAAGTGCGAGTGACAAGTGCAAGTGAGAAGCACTAATGGCAAGTACTAGGCTCATATAAAGATTGTATATGGCGCATTACCTTGGGATACCAACTCCCTTTTATTGAGAGATAAAAAATATTATAAAAAAGGAGTGTAAAGATAGGAAAATAGTGGCTGCGGTCATAAGATTTGGCATTTTCATTTATCTGCATATGTTTAAGAAAACATTTATAATGACAAATGACAATTTTGACAGATTCGAAGGGCACCGGTAAAACGATCCTTAATTATGCACCAGAATGATGTTATGAATTCCATGGACAGCAAAGCGAACTAACGCCACCATTCTCGAAGTACTGAGAATCACCGGCAGATTGTCGACAATATGTCTTCGAAGAATCTTCCGATTATTTAGGCGCATTGCTTGTAGCCAAGGAGACAATTTAGAGAGGTTTGTGGTAACTGGAGGCGTGGAAGGACGACGCACAAGATAAAGAATCTCAGTGCGTAGGAATGACCAAGATTGAGACGCAAGTGAACTACCCTTAAAAACTGTCTATCGGGACGCGGAGTGCAGGGATGGATGGAGAGGAGTCGTCAGAGGCTATCATGGGAGTCACAATACTCAGTCATGAACTACACGACACGATGATGGTGACTTATGCACCAACCCAATAATATTAGTGATTATAATTTATTTTAGAGTTACACCCGCCTGCTCAAACTTTTAGGATTCAAATTTTAATTTGGTGTTTCTTTTTAACGTTATTAGTCACAACATCACTGATAGCTCATAGATATATTGGTTTAAATTGATTTCCTCACTCCAGATAGAAACACATAGAGCCTTTTACAATTCTTATGTGTCTATAGCAATTGGCTTACGACAGTTGCACAGCGCGGTTCATCAATAGTGTGAGTATAACAATTGTGTAACTACATGTCTGATTTGGTGGGTATTTTGATGAAGATATTATTGACTTTAGGAAGATCCTTTTCAGACATTTTCTCAATCTTAGATTTAAACTGGGAGACAGGATTTTGATTTTTTTTTGCATTAATAGATTTCAATTTAATACATTTGTTTTTTTTTTGGATTATTAGTTTTGAATTTAATACATTTGTTATTTTTTGCATTATTAGTTTTCAATTTAATACATTTCTTTGTTTTTTTTTATTATTAGTTTTCAATTTAATACATTTGTTTTTTTTTATTATTAGTTTTCAATTTAATACATTAGTTTTTTTTGTACGAGTATTATTAGTTTTTAATTTAATACATTTGCTTGTTATTTTTTGTATTATTAGTTTTCAATTTAATACATTTGTTTGTTATTTTTTGTATTATTAGTTTTCAATTTAATACATTTCTTTATCATTTTTTGTATTATTGGTTTTCAATTTAATACATTTGTTTTTTTTTGTATTACCTATATGTTTTCAATTTACATTTGTTTTTTTTTGGTACTATTATTTGTCAATTTAATACATTTGATTTCTTTTTATTCATGTTGAGTTTGAGTATTTTTATCCACTCAGCGTTTTACAGTACATTCGCAATTTCAAACGCAGCATAACATATGTCCTGAATAGTGTTGATTTTTAAAGTTGTTAATATTGCAACTTTTGCTAAATCAAAGTTGAGAAATTTTGTAAAGGAGGTGTGTTGTACATTTTTCAATAAATATTTTATTCAGATGTTGTGAATGAATCGTTCGAATTTGATTCATCGTTTTATGGTAACATCACTATACAAGTAAACGATTCACTATCAATTATTGTATTCCTTTTTGAAATAATAAAACCTCGATTTCGTTCAAGTATTTTAGTACCTCCGGAATTAAATTATAATTTTAACGCGTTTGGCACGAATAAATAAAACATGAGACGTAAATCATTAACACACGTAGAATATTAAAAATATATATTAGTTTTTTTATAACGTTATTAATTGCTATTTTTTTCGGATTCATTTTAAAATTTCGTTTGCAGCACGTAAAATGTATTTCATGAGGCCCTTCAGTAACCATTTGTTCAATATAGCTGAATTAAATTACCAATTTTTCGAAACTCGGTTAAAAAAAATTCGAAGAGAACCGGTAATACAAGGGAAATTGGAGGTCCCTTGCCAAAAGGAGTTTCGTAAGAATGTGACCATTTCTCGCCAACAATGATTAAAACGTTAAAGCTTACACAGTGCCAAGTTAACATGACATCATACTTGGCTTCAGATTATGGGACGGATTTTCAATACGAAGCAAAAAAAATGTTTTTTTTATTTTTTATTATCTTACAATATACGGAGGTCAATATTAACTATTTAAATATTACTTGTTTAAACAAAAAAATGTTCAGAATGCCCGTTAACATATAATAAATATGTTACTAAATTTACAAATTAATACATTGATAAATTCAGTTAAAACTATAATCAGATGAAGTACACACATACTACTATAATAAAGGCAAACAGGCCAGGGCTAAGGGCATCATCTCGCGCATTAAAGAATTCTTAAAAAATGACAGCAAATACCCAAAAAGATTGTAAAGAAATAAAAAATGTATATATTTAATAGAACCAAATTGTTTGCCTTTTCTAGTTATTTTCTTAGTTCGTTTGTACGTTGGCGATAAACAAGTTACAAGTTTAATTTTTTTTCACTTCTTTTGAAAAAAGAAATATACATAATAAACAATAAATCTTTTAAAAAATATGTGTTACTGGTATTCATATTATCAATAATAAAAATATGTGTAACTGGTATTCATATTATCCATAATAAAAATATGTGTTACTGGTATTCATATTATCAATAATAAAAATATGTATTACTGGTATTCATATTAACAATGATAAAAATTTGTGTTACTGGTATTCATATTACCAATGATAAAAATATGTGTTACGTGCATTCATATTCAATAATAATACCAAAAGTCGGTAATTGTTAACTTTTTTTCTAGTTGTTTTCTTGTTATTTAGCAATAGGTGTGAAGATATATAGACATGTGACAGATAATAACTTTGTTATTTTGCTGATGTCACCAATTTTGAAGTTTTCTATTCGAGATCTTTGTTAAAATAAATTTGTTCTTTTTAACTATCTTCTTTTTGAGTATTTAATTTTTTTTAAATTTAAGTATATTTTTGAATACAGATTTATGATGTCAAAACAATATAAACTTTTTCTCCCTGGCTCCCTCCCAACTCACTGTCTGCGAAGACTATTGGGGTCAGCTCTCCTCGTCCTCAGGTTTTATGCTCTTCTATCCAGGACTACGTCCCCCAGGCCATGTCTCTGCATCAGGTTATCTTTTTGCACCACCCATGAATTCTTTGGTCTTCATCTGGTTGTTATTCGAGGAAGATCCATGGAGATTGTCTGGTTCACAATGTGATCGGGTGCTCTGCGTCCAACGTTCCCATACCATCTTAATCGCCTCTCCTCCATCTTACTGTTGATGTCTATAACACCTAGGCTTCCACGTTTGCGTGAGTTTTTTATTTTGTCTCTTAGGGACACACCAGCTGACCATCTTAGCATGTCAAAACTATATAAACAGGTGGTAAAATATGAAAACAAAAATAAATGAACAGAATAAAGCCGTAGAATCAATACCAATACAAATATATAAGTAAAAAAACATTTATTATACATAAAATGTTGAATTGTTTTTTTTTATTCATTTTGATAGTTTCTCTAGATTATATAATACATGACAGTCTATTTTTCCCTCCTAATCGAGTTAGATTGTCAATTATTATAAAGATGGTAGACTCTTTTACGTGTATTTATTTATTATGTATAAGCTGTTGGATATTAGCAAACTCATACTCTTGATATATCAAACCCAAAGTTTTTATATAAATGAGGTATACGTTCCAATATGATTGGCAGGTTTAATATATTGCCGCCTGTCGGTAGGCAAACATTTATATAGTGAACATTTAGTGGTTTGCAATAGCGCCATGAGTATTTATAATAAACATAAAAATTATAATTTTAATAAGCGATACATTATTATTGTTATGATTATGCATTTGAATTAAGTAAACACAAGAGGCACTCATGTAAAAAATAATAAAATGTATCTATATATACCTTATACAGTTTACGTAGTAGTGGAAAATTTTCTATCATAAGAAAAATATTACGTGTAAAGAACAACAAACTCAAACGGAAAAGTACCGTAAATATCAATACGAAACGAAAAAGCAAAAACATACCGGACAATGCATGAACATCCGTCCCGCGATCGCCAGATTAAAAATATATATACAGTGAAACAGTGTATTGTTGTATTCAGTGACGGACTAACGTGTGTTCCGCAGTGTTTTAACTCGACCGAGTTTCAGCGATACAAACAAATTCTGACAGTTGACTCGCTAGTGTCATATGAATGAATCGGCATAAAATCGATTAACGTTTGCTTTTATTTACAATAAATACCATGTAAGTTATATATATATATATATATATATATTTTTTTTTCGATACTTTTCTTTTGTTATTTTCACGTTTTTTTGTTGCTAGCGATGTTTTACTTTTTGTTTCACGATATCAACAGGTCTTTGTGTTATTTGCTTATTCATTTTTTTTTAATTTATATAGTTTCGCGATATAATCGATTTATTCATAAAAACAAATTTCTTTTTACTTCCTGACTTTCTCTAACTAAACAATATCTTTGTTTCGTGATATAAATAACTATCTTTTGTGTTATTGTTTCAAATGTATGGATTTGTTGAAACTTGTTTTTAACTTATTAAATTGTAAGAATCTCTATAAAATGATTTAAATATTATATTTATTAAATATTTTTACTTGATTGACGCTTTTTTTATATATATCAACAGGTATTCCTTTATTTATACATTTTTAATTTCAATTCACGCATTTTTAAAAACTGTTATTAAATAAGTGCATTTTATTTATAAAGAAATACAATTTATTACATATTTTTAATTTTGTACAGGCTTCCAAGTTATTTAATCAAAATTTAAAATAACGATTTTTTAATGGACTTTGACGAAACATATATGTTAGTGTCTCTTGAAACAACAGGTAGTTTTATATTAATTTATTTTATTGTTAGCATTTTCGATATGATGTAATTAATACACGTGTTAAAAATTATTGTTTTACAATACAAATGACGGTTGATTATTCAGAATTAACCGGAATTTAGGATATGTTTTATATTTGAATAAATTGCAATGTTTTTGAAAAAATATATAAAACAATTATGCTTATTTACCGTTACCTTTCATACACTTATTTACTGTAAAATAAATATTCAATTAATTCCTTGTTAACACGTTTTGAGATGATTTTTAAAATTAGTTTTATGTCGTAATAAAAAAAAAAGTTTTTTTTTTAAGAGTTGAAGTAATTTATTATTGAAGTATTAACGAGAATAATTTATTATAAAAGTGCATAAAAAAAACTGACATTGGCATCAAGGTGAAAGAAACTTCATCAAAAACTGATATCTCAAATATATTTTTTGATATTTCCTTTATTTTATCTACGTGTTAAAAAAAAATTAAAAATAAAAGTGAATGAGTTTTCATTTTTACAATAGCTTTTCAGCTCATTTGTAATGTTCGACAACCAACTGTTTTTTTGAATAGAATAATAATACTTTAAATTTAATTTTATTTCCTTTAAATATCACCTTTCTTAAAGTAGCGGCTTCAATGACTTCGTAGTTTTATATTACAGCTTGACAGGACATATTATCCTTCTGTCTCACTAGACTAAATGCTAAATAATTTATGCAAAACTTTATTCGCACTTGTATATGTAAACAAAGTAGTTTAATTGTAAATAATTTATTATAATCAATCAGTTTTCGTTTCTAAATTAATTTTATTCGATTTCCATACCAGCGTCTTAAGTAAAGTTAAAAAAAGAGTAATATCTCAATATCAGATATTTAAACAAATATAAATCTTTGTAAAATTAAAAAATAATATAATGAATAAAGATCTTCACGACTATTTTACAACGCACATAGCTTTTACTTGATCTAAATTTCCTACTTCATTCCTTTGTTTATCATACTTCTTACGATGCCATTATTAAAATTACTTTTAAATATCTCCTTTGAAACTTTTCACGTTCTCTATTTATATAAACCTTCATTCAGATCTCACACGCATATTTTAATCGCAATAAACGTGTTCGAGAAATTCTCTTCATTTTATTTTCGTACATGAAATTTATTAAACAAAATGATAATCGTACATCGAATCCGACTTACATTTGTCCGACTTTAATAGAATTCCTCGCCATTGAACCAGTTTCATCTGCTTAAGCATTTCACTAGATTTTCGGAAAAGAGAAACATAAATTTATCGACCTGTTTATTTTATTTGTTTGTTTATTTGTGAGAGGAGCGCGGTAGTTTTGTTTGTTTTCTGTCTCGACCAGAAATAGTTCCCTCTCGAAAGCCACGCCACTATAGCGTGGACGTTGAATTTTATGTTCTTTGTCATGCAAAATAATTCATTCTGGCTAGCTGTCACAATTCACGTGTTGGGAATGGAGTATTCGTTGAACTTTTACTTTAGCCAATGTCAAATTTATTTTTAAATTGCTTTATATTATATATAAAACTTATATCACTTGGTAGATAATATGAGTTTCTTTCTCCCGAGGGTTAAATTTCGATTCCTGATTTCACCCATAATATCAAGATATCAAGTTCATTTAAGAGTTTATCAAGATATCAAGTTCATTAGTTGGATGTTACAGAGGAACAGCTGGAAAAATTACAGGTTCTTCAAAATGTGTATCTAAGATTTATTTTCAACCTACTAAAGTACGATCATATAACTTCATACCAGAAGGCATTGAACTGGTTGAATGCTAGACATAGACGCCAAATTCACATACTGTCTCTATTGTATAATATCCTTAACTGTCCCGCCACCCCCTCTTATCTCGCCGAAAATTTTCAGCGTATTTCCAATCATGGATTAGCGCTACGCTCAAACAGAGATTGTCTATTGGCCTTTCCGGTTCACTGCTCCTCTTTTTTTACGTCGTCCTTTACTGTCCATGCAGTGAGACTCTGGAATCAGTTACAAATCTATATAAGACTCGCTCCGTCCTTGGCATGCTTTAAGAAGCAACGGAAAAAACTCTTAATTTCTAGTCAGTGAAATAACGTGTTTCATTCCTGATTTTTCTTTTCCTTTCCTCTCCACCATCCTTTCCTTTCCTTTTGGTTTTCCAAGTCATCGTATGTGCAAATGGGGATGTTCTCCCATAGTCTTGTTCAAGTTTAAATTATTACACATGGCTTTAACTACAAAATTAATACATAAACCATTGAAAGGTGCGTCTTTTTTACTCTTTTGTGTCAGGTAATAAAAAACATAATTTTTATACAACTATAATGTATTGCATTATAATCTATAGTTTTAGTTAACTTAACTTTGTAACGGTAACTGACATTTGATTTACGAGTATCCTATCTTTATACCTCCCCTGTTATCTTATATTCCAATGACCTCATTGGATGTGATATTTTAACACGCTTTTTTAAATTAAAAACGTAACTATGCAAAAAAAACACATTTAACAGACAGCTTTGTGTTGATTTGTATGGAATGAAAAACTTTAAGATAATATGTCCATTCAATTGACTCGATTTCATATATATGTACCCGACAGTAAATGATACAGATCGGGCTTAAGAAAGAGACCGTCGACAATAATCGGCTAACTTCGGCTTTGTAGAGCGTCGTCTCTGTCATTCATACACGTGTTCCGTCGCGAGACTTAGCGCATCGTGCGACAGAGACGACGCTCCACAAAGCCGAAGTAAGCCGTTTATGGCCGACAGTTTCTTTCTTAAGCTCGATGTGTATTACTTACCGCTGGGTTCTTACTATATATATGCATTTTCGACATTTCAAGTAAATAAAAAGAACGTGTCTTGTGGGTTTGGAACTTTTTGGAGAAACTCAATTAATGATATTTCGATTGTTAGTTTGAAATTTGTTTCAACCCGGGGGTTTAGGGTTCGATTTCTAATGGAGCCCAAAAAGAAAAAAAAGGGAATTCGTCTAGTTAAACAGTTTGCCTAGTGACACTTCGTCTCCATTTAAATAAAATAATATTATTAACACTGTAATGATAAATGGCGAGTTAGGTGGGTGCTCCAGTGTCCGAGCCCGAATATACAATTTATGCGGCCGAAAACAATGTTGTCTCCTGGCCACGCTCTTTTTTAACCTGGCAAGCTTATTGTCATGTGACAATCTCTTCCAAAGGGTGTGGTCTAAAAAAATCTGGTGTCCTCGTGTTTGGGCTCGCCCTATATTGGTGGGGCGTATCGTGGCCGGGGGATGTTTTTAGATGAGATAACTTTTGATAGCTTCTCTCTTAAATGTATTTTCTGCCATTTATGTGTTTTTGAAGTGTATTTCAATATATTATGTACATACTATGTTGCTATCAATAAACATATATTCATTTATTTCCAACCAACCAGAAATATGTTTTAATGGGGCCTAAGTGAAAAGCAGACTGAATAAATTTTTTTTTAAATCTGGATTCCAACGGGGATCGAACCCGCAACCTCCGGATCGGCAGACATGTGTTTTATATGTCATGTTCGCATGACTAATTCGGATAAATTGAAAGGTATCCTACGATGCATCATGACATCTATACCTTTACCTTTCTGGACTTCATTCTTTAAGATAGGGTCAAACAACTATTTTTTGTCATAACTGGAGTATACATATGTGTCTGCAAAATCGTCTGGTGTAGAACTAAAAGTGATATAAATAAAAAAAGTGGAAAATCTCGTTTTATTATTTGATTTGTTCCCAAAAATACATGTCGTGGAATATCGCCAAGAATTCACGGTCATTTGCCTAGAATCTTTTTTATCGTTGCTAAGGGAAGTTGCAAAAAGGGTTTACACTTTGAAATATTTTTAACTTGGCAGATGGAAACGAAAATCTCGTGTTCCATCAAAATTGGGTTCAAGTAATACAGAAAGGTCTTATATTTGTAGATTGAAATACGTAACGTTACTCACTCAAAATTAAGTGTTTTTTCAATCACTTTTTGAAACATGTTAATTATGAAGTAAATCTATCGTTAATTGGTTACTGGTTCCAGAGTCTCTCTTTATAATACTTGATTAAACTCTTTGAAAGAATAATTATATTATATTTGATATTTCTTTTCAATTTTATTCACAATATCGTTGATAGCCCCGATAACATTGGTTTTAACTATACAGCTATAGTAAGACACGAAATCTTTTACAATTCGATTACGACAATATTCTTACGACAGTTTATTTATTTAATTTCATTTATGACACAACACTGTCTTTTATATACAATTGAATATATGACAAGTTATAAAAGTACTCGTACTTAAAATCATAGACAAGCAATACAAAACTTTATCTTAAACTAACATGGAGATATAAAAAGCAGAGTAATAAAAAAAATAGTAATTAGAAAGTCATTATTTAAAAGTATTGAATATTAATATGTACGAGTATATTTATATTCAATATATGTAACATATTTATATCATAAAAGTTGGAGAAATCGTATAAGTTGTATGAGAAGATGTATGGATGTATATAAGGTGAAGGATGTGTGTCCAATCAGGACAATCTGGCACACTTTTCTCTTTGCCTACTCTAACAGGGAAATATCATGATGGTATGTATGTTTGTACGTTCTTCAGTAATTTCCTAATTTACTAAGGATCGAAAAACTGTGAAGTAATCATAGTTTTTCGATCTTTCGATTCGATTGGGGTTCTGCCTTCATATTTTTTTCTTTCTTCGTGTTAATAGTTATTAATTGTGGATCCCTGTTATTAATTGTCTTGTCTGCCTAATCGAACAGGGAAATTGCGTGATGGTATGCATGTGTGCAAGAAATACCCACCTAATTAACTGCAATCTAACATATATATATTTGGTTGGTTGGAACTAATACTCACATGACAATAAAGCCGCTCGGTTGGACTATATTCAATGAAACTGTTAAACAATATTACGAGTATACTCCAATTCCACGATCAAAGGAAATGTTTCTGAAATCACGGAACCAGCCTTATCTTATCTCGAGCAAAAACAAATACACGCGATTAATAATATCTCTGCCAACAATTTACTAAATTAACAAGTTGAAAATTATTTTTACTGTATTATCATGTTTATCTAAACGTTCGGTTTAACTGCTATTTTCAAAATAATCATAAATATTCATTTATCAATACAAATAAAGACAGCCCTTTACATAACACAGTAAAACTTTAAAATTTAAAGATATCCTATCAATATCCTCGAAAAATATCCAAAGGATGCTGATAAGTTATCTTTTGAACAATTTATTTATTTATTTAATTAACGACACAACAGTGTCTTTATATACAAATGAACATATGACAGGTTATAAAGTATTTGAAATTATTGAAAAATAAGACAACTTTATCTTAAACTAACATGAAGATACAAAAGGCAGTAGTAATAATAAATTACAGTCAAAATTATTTAATAATTATACGTATATTTAAGTTCAATATATGTTATGTATGTATAACACAAAATATTACCAAACTTCACCAAGCAGACTTACGTAATTGTCGAAGACTTGTTTTATAGAGGTAAAGAACTCAGATTTGTTTATAGTGAAATAACGCATACATAGAACAAATATTGATACATTTTTAAAGTAATCAACAAAACAAGACTTATAAAATATATTATTTATAATTGAGGCATTAACGTTGTGGAGGTTTAAAGATATTGTAATTTGTTTTTTTATCAAACACTGTTTATTCTACTTTTTGTAACGGTATAACCCTACCGGTTTCAAGGCTTTTACCTCATCATCAGGGGAACACAAGTCTTGTTTGCGCTCCCCTGATAATGAGGTGAAAGCCTTGAAACCGGTAGGGTTATACCGTTAGAAAAAGTGGAATAGACAGTGTTTGATCAAACAAATTACAATGTTTATAAAATATAGGGTCTTTCAAATTGAGCGGTTTTTAAATTCTAATGTTTGTAATTCTTGAATGAAACACACAATTTGCTTCGATTTCAAACAACTTTTTATTAGTCATTGAAGTATAATGTGTGACATTTAAACACAATAAACAATATCCGCCAAATGTCCACCTCTTGCAGCTCCACAGATGTCCACTCTTTGGTCAAAATTTTCGATGACATTTTGGCATAATTGCGGTTCTAGCTCACCAAAATCGCGAATAATTTCGTTCTTCAGCTCAGGAATTGATTGGTGGTCATTCTTATAGACCTAGATTTTCACGCAACCCCAGAGAAAATAGTCCAACGGTGTCAGATCACATAATCTTGGTGGCCAATTAACATCACCGTTTCCGGAGATTACAATAGATACAATAATTCTCAATTTGAACGCGTTGTTATATTGTATATGACTCCATTTTTTATAAATGCCATTCTTTACACCTCTCAAATGTCACAAGACCCAGGCAAGTTAGCGACGCCATCTGTGTTTTATCCAAGAATAAAAAAAACCGCTCAATTTGAAAGACCCTATATATCTTAAAAAATAGAATCTGTGGTGTGCAGTGCCATTCAATGCTTTTAAGGGTCTGAAAAATTTATGAAATCCATTTTATTTCAACACTTTGAACGGATCTGTGACAAAAGACTGTCTTCACAAATGTATATTGCTAGCATGAGTGGTAGTTATGGTTGAGGACGACCGATGAAAGTTTGGTTGGACCAAGTGACTAAACTTGTGAAAGAATGAAATGAAAACAGGAAGAATAAGACAATGACCTATATAAGATTTATGAATGAGGAGGAGGATAAGGAAATATGTCGTGATAGGAAAGCTTGACGCTTTGTCATTTCTGCCAATCCCAATATGACGGGATAGTGTGTTTGTATTATAATTATTTTTTTCCTTTGCCATGCTATCACAGTTTATTAATATACTATTCGCCACCAGAGAAAGTTCGTCACTATGTGACGACGCGCTCATAAAAAAAATAAAGGAGATTCTGATCGTCTAGTGTCGATCGCGCTGTATGGGGACTTCTCTTGTCCCCCATAACAGCGTGGGTAGTGATGTGATCGAACTAAACTATAATCTATATAAAAACACTGTAAATCAAATTAATCCAAAAGTATGGTAGAATTTTTATTAAATTAATATGATTTGACGCGGAATGCCCCTCCAGCAGAGTATATAACTCAAGTTTTAGGAATATGTTTTGTAATCGAGCTTTTAAAGTTCTTACATCGATATTTGAAATGTTTGAACTTGTCTTAAGTTCCATAAGGAAAACTTATTTTCAGCTGTCCTCTAATTTTCGTGTCATAAACATTTCGATTCAATAACAAGATACACACAACTTTTATGAGCAAACTGTAATTTAATGAATTGGCTTGATTCGCATTAAAAATAATGAATCGTTAGTTTTTAATAAAGCAGAACGTATTATAAAGTTTTTCAATGAAATACGAATGTGTGGAAACGTTAAAAATATGTTATTTGAATGTTGGTGTGACAATGACCAACGAGCAATGGTTCTAAACCCAAAGATCGCGCTGTCTTCAATATTTCATAATTATCAATTTGGGTAAACAAATGAATGAAAAAATACAATTAATACATATGTAAGTGGACGTAGGCCCATAAAAAATTATATTGAACATATATTTACAGTACCCGGCGGTAAGTAATACACATCGGGCTTAAGAAAGAGACTGTTGGCCATAATCGGCTAACTTCGGCTTTGTAGAGTGTCGTCTCTCTCATTCATACGACACCCTAGACGCTTGACAACGACTGACAAATCGCGACGGAACACGTGTATGAATAACAGAGACGACGCTCTACAAAGCCGAAGTAAACCGATTACAGCCGACAGTCTCTTTCTTAAGCCCGATATGTATTACTTACCGCCGGGTACAGAAAACAAATGAGAATAAATGTTCATAAGTCGAAAGTCATCATTCTTGAAAAGGACGATTCTATGAGTAATTGCAATGTATGGGTTGATTATAAATGATTTTAACAAGTTATGGAATTTTGTGATTTAACGATCATGATTTCGACATACGAGCAGCAGGTTAAAGATAAATAGTGGTGCGCTAGCACTAACCTTGGTGTAAATGTCTGAAATGAAAATGCTTGAAATTCATAGGTATGTAAATGTCTGAAATTAATAGATAACAAGGAAGAGGTGGACCACGGAATGAATGGTTGGAAATAGTTGGAAAAAAAAATAGTGAGGAAAAAGTAAGAAGTATGAGTAATAGAATAATATATATAACAAGTTGTGTAAATTTTGACGAGACATGAGCCGTGTGCATGCGATGAAAAGCATGAAGACATGTCCTCTTTATCTACCCCAAAAGAAACATGATATGATTTTATTTGTTTGTATTTTTACAATACTTTACGATTTGTAATTCCAAGCAAAAAAAAATGCGAATAAAGGATAGTTATTTGTGATTCCATGCAAACACTTGCAAGTTTTAGGATAGTTATGATTTATTAGTCGAAGTAAAAACTATAGTAAAAGAAATCCCCATCACTAACTATTAATTAACGAAAAATAACTGAAAGAAAATCAATGGAAAACATTTCGCTCGCAAGTTTTAAGATAATCATGTTTTGTAATTTCAAGCTAAAATGTTTGCTTGGATTACCGATTTGTTAATTCAAGCAAAAATTACAATACTCAAAAGAAAAAGAAAAAAAGAAAGCTGAGCCACTTATTGGCAGCTTAGCTTCTAACGAAAAAGAATAGAAGGCAATCCATGAAATGGAAATAATTTGGCATTAACTATCGGCATGATTCAATGCGGTTATCGATTTATTGGCAAACTGACAACGGGAGTAAAGTCCGCGGTAGCGAGAAGTATTTAGTTGAATAATCGTTGGGCAAATTAGTCTCGATTCACGATCATGCAGACAAGCTATTGTTAAGAAATTGAATGAATATAGTTTTATTATCCTTTAATTCTCTCATTGATTGATTGTTCCTAATCGACCAAACAGGATGAGGTTTTACAGAGTTTTTACCATTTCTGGTCTTGTGACGTGAAATGGTTTGCTTATAAGTATTAGAGATATAGGTTGGTTATACAGCTACATGAAGTATTTGAAAACAACTATTTTGGGAGATTTTACTAAAATTCATATAAACACTATACTGCCGTCATAAGCAAAAACGCAGCTAACGGGAAAAAATCAGAAATTTAACTAAGTATGAGGCAATATTCCATACCAAATTCTGAACCATAATCCATAAAAAATACAAGACCATTTATTTGAACACAAAAATCGACATAATGTCTTTTTTAATTTTACAAAATACTATGTTTCTCTAAGCAAAACAACAATAAAATGTGATTCATAAGCAAAAAATGCCAAGTGCCTATGCGTTTGCTGCGTTTTTGCTTATGAATCACATTTTACTGCTTTTTTGTTTATGAATCACGACATTTTTAAACAGCAATGAAAAACATAAAAGTACAGTTGTCTCAAAACTTAACTTTTGCCATTAGCTGCGTTTTTGCTTATGAAGGCAGAATACACATGCACTAAAAATATTCTGTCGTGAAGCTCATGACTGAGCATTGTGACTCCCATGATAGCCTCCAATGACTCATTTCCATTCATCCCTGCAGTCCGCGGTTCGAAGGGCAGTTGTTAAGGGTAGTCCAGTTACGTCTCTCACTTGGTCAGTCAAACGCATTGGTATATTCTTCCTCTTGTGCGTCGTCTTTCCACGCTTCTAATAACCACAAACCTCTCCAATGTCTTTCCTTGGCCACGAACAATGTGCCCAAAAAATCGGAAGACTTGTCGAAAGCATATTGTCGACAATATGTCATTGATTTTACGTTTAATCACAGAAAGACTATTTACATCTTACGAAGATATTTTTACGGTTATTTGAAGTTATTTAAAAAAATATATTGTTTGATTAAGTGAACCAGATGAAATATTATTTCACGTAAGAAAGTGTGATGTGATGAAGAGAAACCGGGAAAACAAATGTATAAAATATGCATGATAAGGAAATATGACGTGGTAAGAAAGTCTGGCGTTCTCTCCTCTCTACCTCTGTCGACAAGAACTCATGTTTTGTACATTTATATATACTATTATAGATTTTGAAACAGAGAATCTTACAGTGTTTTTAATGATTAAAAAAAAACGTATAAATTAAATTAATAATGAATTGCATGCATTGTTAATCAAAATATGGTGACGTGCAAACACCAAATAATTGTTGGTAAATTACATTTGATATTTCAAAGAAATACAATTCTAAGAAAAAAATATCACGATATATGTTTGTTATTTTAAAGACAATTAAGTTACTGAGAAAATTTGTTGGGAATTTAACTTTTTTAAGTCGTGATTTAGAATATTGATTCCTTGAATAATTTATTCCCCTATAGTGTTAACAGATGATATATTCATAAAAACACCGTCTTTGAATTTAAGAATAAACCAAATCTTTGATGGAAAAAAACTTTTGATTTACTTTATAGAAATTGAACATTTTATAGTGGATTCGCCTCAAAAGTCTTCAAATACAAAGCTCGGTCGAAAGAGCTCATCAGATTATCAGAGATGAGCTGACCAGGTTCATAAGACTATGAAATGCCATATCACAGTCTCGTTAGTAAAATCAAATTGTCGCTTCAAATTTGTATGCGATATATATTCAAGTATGGAGTATAAATACTGTATGAATTTTTTTATTTAACGAACAAGAGTTTTCTTTTAATTTTAATCTATACTTACCAATTAAATTGGAGACTCTTTGCTCCAAATAAAATGAAAAGGAGAATATAGTATAACTCCAACACGCTGAACATGATTATTGCGAAACTTTGGAGCAATTATTGAAAACATAATAGTTTACGAGTGTGTATGTATGTAAAAGATTTGTCTCGCTTTGATAAAGGTATAGAGGAAAATCAAATGAAAACTTTCTGAAACTGAGTCGGCACATTAAATATATTCGCGTTTCAAGAACATTGACTAAAATAAGTAAGCTATTCAATAACTAATATGCTTTTTAATATATTATACTCGTATGTAAAAGATGTAGACGGTTTAATTTATTTCTTTCATTAAGGTGCTCCTCGCGTCTCTGTGGGAATACCGAAGCTATTAGGCAAGCCAATTCTCTCTGAGCATGAATGATAAACTTTATACTTTTAATATTGTCTTTTTGCGCCGTTATAATGTAGCGGCCATCTGGATCAATCCGCAAATCATATTGTGATGTTGAGATGAAAATCGAGTCAATAATTTTAGAAGGGATCTCCATTAAGCTTTACATCAGTTAATCTTCGGACTTATTGGCAAGTCCGATCTGGTGGTGTCAAAATATAGTTTTGAAGCATTAATAGTTTTCTGTGAATATACTACGGAATATACTACAAATGATGGCTATTCTGGAAGCCTCATTGATTCACTTTTAAAAAACAAAACAAAAAAGAAACTTATAAAAGATTATATATTTAACGACGCCAATAAGCATACCTATAAATGGAGCAAAGTCCTATTTATAAAAAAACATATACGAAATAACCAAAAAAAATCCAAGTCACGTAAAGCCAGCTTTTTACGCTAATTATAATCTCCGGAAACTCTTATGTAACGGGAAAAGCAAAAATGGAATACTTTGCAACAGTGGTGTGTATAAACTTTTATGTGCTAACTGATAATTTCTATATAGGAAATACAGGAAACCCTTTGAAAAGAGATTTCGTGAACACAAATCCGCCTTAACAAATCCTCTAATTTATTCTTAAATGGCTAATCATTGTTACTGTGAAATCCATACTTTTTCTATCGATGATGCCAAATTCTTACATATCAGAAGTAACGGAAATAAATTGGACAGATTGGAGACCCTAGAAATGTCTAAGTCAGTACATCGAGGCGAACATCTGGTAAACACATATATACCAAAAACCTCTCCGCTGCTGGCCGAGATCGTCCCATGCCTCCCTCAGTCCTCTGTCCCCATACCGAATGTCCCCAACCGTTGAAGCGTGTATATCGGTACCAGTTCGAACAGAATTTAGTCTTGTTTGTGCTCCCTTGAAGATGAGGTGAAAGCCTTGAAACCGGTAGGGTTATACCGTTATAAAAAAGTGGAATAAACAGTGTTTGATAAAATAAATTACAATGTCTTTAAACCTCCACAACGTTAATGCCTTAACTACGAAGATTGTCAATAATATCTGTTAATCCTATGGATGGAAAACTCTTGTTTGTTTATTTGTGTATTGTGTTAAATATGTTGCACTTCAGCATGCCATCATTTTTAGAGTTACGATATAAATTCCAGATTATTTTATCGATTTTAGTTGCATAATTTATTTAAAAATTGAAATAATCTATTTGCAAAATTAATTCTGAAATATTATAGAGTATTTAAATAAAATAAGTAATAAAACGTAATCCCCTGGGAACAGAACCCAGGATGCCAGCTTGTAAAGCAAGCTAGTTTACTTTTGATACTCATGCGTATCTATACCATGACTTATCTGTAAACATCAGTAAAAGTATTAATAATAATAATGTCCTCAGTGAGATACAGGCAAAAGCCTAGTTTACTGAGGACACGACAAATGAAAGGCAACAAACCCAGATCCATTAAAATTGTGTGTCCAGATTAAATCACCTGTGGTTTTTCACAAATGATGTATGATATATTTCTTGTCATGTGTAAAATAAATAAATACAATAAATAAACTACAATGAAAATATTACTTGTATATGTCAGTTTGAGATTTACACGACAATATGTCACTTTACTGTAGACGATGTCTGAGGCAAAGCTTGTAAGACGCAAGACTTCCAGCCCGGAAGTTGCAGGTTTTATTCCCATGGTACCCAGTTTCTTAAAAAGGGGTTCCAGTCTGGTTTTCACTGGTGCACTTAATGTGTGTGTATGTATTGTTGTTGTATCGTGAACAATATTTCCAACATATGTCGAACTGCGAGTTTTGTACATATTCCAGTGGTTCTAAATCCCAAAGGCTCTGTAGAGATAAAAACAACGAACGATCTTTAGTATATCCAACATAAATTCAGGGTAACATATCATACATATGAATGAATTCATGATAAATCCAACATAAATTCATGGTAACATATCATACATATGAATGAATTCATAATAAATCCAACATAAATTCAGGGTAACATATCATACATATGAATGAATTCATAATAAATCCAACATAAATTCAGGGTAACATATACATATGAATGAATTCATAATAAATCCAACATCAATTCAGGGTAACATATCATACATACGAATAAATACATAATAAATCTAACATGAATTCAGGGTAACATATCATACATATGAATGAATTCATAATAAATCCAACATAAATTCAGGGTAACATATACATATGAATGAATTCATAATAAATCCAACATAAATTCAGGGTAACATATCATACATACGAATAAATACATAGTAAATCTAACATGAATTCAGGGTAACATATCATACATATGAATAAATTCATAATAAATCCTTTGTTGATTGGTATTTTTAAAGTTTATTTGGAATTCAAATAAAATTTAACATTTATTTTTAAAATGAAGTTTGTTTAGCGTGAAACAAGTAAATTGTGAAATCGACATTTTTATCGGAATAATTTACAAAGAGACAAATTTGAGAGATTTCTTTGTTGACATGAAAAGAAAAAAATATTTTTGAAGTATTTGTTTTTGGCTGCCGGCTGATTGGCGATTGGGGACGCCTGATCACTGACAGGTCTGACGGAATGAAGGAGGAACAGAGTTGAGAAAAACAATTTAACTGGATAACTCCTCACTTACTCTCCCTCCCTCTCTTTCATCTCTCCCTCGCTAACTTCACTTGCTTCGTCAACTTCAAAAATGACAAGTTGAACGACTTGTTCAATGGTTTGCTAAATCTTAGTTGAAATGGTCTTTACTTGAAGAATGCTGTCTGTTGTAGTCAGTTTCGTCTCCATTGTTATGATTGGTCCTCTGGACATTTCGTACTTTGATTCTCTTTAACTTGTAAAAAGATTTGTTTTGAAAGAAGAACTATAAAAAATATTTAAAGAGTTAATCCTTTAGGGGAAGTTGAGAGAGTCGATGCTTCTGTGGTATAGATAGGTGACATTAGTAATTTGATTCCGCCATTTCAATGACTTAAAATCAGGTCGCGAAGGAAACTTCACGTTCTGTCAACATCATTTTCCACGCTCAAGAATCCCAATTCTCCTTCATATACATTGAAAAACTTTCTTTCTTTCACATCGCAGAACTTTCTTTCTTTCACATCGCAGAAATATATTTTTGCACACCAAATCACAGCACCACATTATACACATCTTCATTTGCGATTCACTCGGCGTAACTGTGGATTGAACTTCCAAAAGTAATCAAAAGTTCAATCATCCTTATTGACTTAAAGAGAGAATAAGAAACATATTACATAGCTCAGAATTTACTTTCATCCTAATTATCTTTTATTTCCCTTCCTTATTCTTAAACGAACTCCAATCGTCTACTTTTTACATTATTGTTTTGATAATGGTAATTTATTTGTATTTTTCTGACATTGATTAAATACTGTATCTAAGATGAGCTAGATGGTTGAAAGAAAAATACAAAGAAAGAAAATTAATAGGTGACGAATGAGTGTCGAAATAGGAAAGTCTGGCGTTCTGTCCTCTCTGCCTACCCCGAAAAGAAAATTCCTTTATGGTATATACATGTGTGTGTATTATAGTATTGTTAAGATGAGTTGTATATTGTTTATAGTTAAGGCATTACCATTGTGGAGGTTTAAAGACATTGTAATTTGTTTTATCAAACACTGTTTTTTTCCACTTTTTTGTAACGGTATAACCCTACCGGTTTCAAGGCTTTCACCTTATCATCAGGTAGGGTTATACCGTTACAAAAAAAGTGGAATAAACAGTGTTTGATAAAACAAATAACAAAAATATGAGTTAGCCTCATAACCTTTTTCAACACATTTTTTGGTTTATTTAAAAATATTGCAATAAACCCCCTAGTTGTACTCTATACAACGAATAAGTAACGAAAAAAAAACTTGCTCACGTATTGTGTGGACCATATTATTAAAGTATTTTTTGCGAGTCAACGATCTTTATCTATAATTTGCACCGTGATCGTGGCATCTTATATTTAGATGTGTATATGCAGAGAACATCTAACTAAATTCAATTGAACAAGTGTGTCTTTGCAAAAATAAATTATTTTCCTAGTCCAAAGGAAGTTAGGTGATAATGTTTCAAATATCTCAAAACAGGTTAAATGTGGGTTGATTAATTTTTGTGTGTACACGTCCATTTATAACTTGTACTTTTCCGCTACACGATATCAGAATAAGCGACGATTTGACGAGATGATAAACATGTTTTTTTTTAAAAGTTCTTTCATATAAACATACTGTTTATAGAATAAGTCACAAGATTCATATACCTTTATTTACTATATGTAATAAAAAAGTCTCATCTCTTTCGTTTATTACAACAACAGCTAGTAAAATCTGCATCGGGATTGCTGTGGAATGAATTTGATATAAACATTTAGTACAAAACTAAATATTTACCTCAGTTACATTGAATGAAGTAATATTTAAATGATCGTTGAATTAAACGTTTTAATTATATCAGCATTTATGAAAGTGATATTTCAAATATGGCTGCATTTAAGGAACTAATATTTTAAATATGACTGCATTTGAGAAGTTTATGTTTAAAATATAGCAGTATTTAAGGAAGTAATGTTTAAAAGTTGGCTAGCGTCTACCATTGGATTTATAGAAATCACAGATATCAAGTGTATAAAAAAAGCTACCAGCCAACGCTGATTTTTCTAATATCGAAGTTATGTACTGTCAGTTTTTTCATGAATACAAATATTTCACAAAATTATCCCGTGTTTCACATTAAATCTAACAATGGTTACAGATGCATCTGGACTATACCATACGAACTCCTAGACTGTAGTACTTGTATACATACACTGTTAAGGAGTTTCGTGTCCCCGTTTTTGCTTGAAATCACCCACACAGAACTTATAGACGTCAGACTCAACAAGACAAAGCGACTCATAATCGGTGCATTGAGATCAACTCATATGCTCTGGCTCTTAGTTCTTCCTCATATGATCTAATTCTAAGTAAATCCTCAATTGTCATGAAAGATGATTAGAATTTAATGCCTTCACCTTGCATCGATCGTTGTTGAGCCTCATAGTCGAGGATTCCCTCGCCATTCCAATGTCAACTCAACTGAACATTGTTGAGAGCAGCTGCAGACAAAATTAAAATAGCCATGATGATTGCCAACGTGGAGAGAAACTTTGAGATGAAAAGGAGAAAGAAATCCTAAAATATTACTCCTTAAGCGTTAGAGGAGATTGACGTACTATTTTAAACATACGAGTGTAAAAATTGCTAACAGGAAAAATATCAACTCATTGATTCAAAAACTTTTAATGAACGTACTGAACGTATTTACTCCAGATTGTTTTTTTTGGCACTCTATTCACAAACGTGTTCAAGGTTGTGGGCTGAAAAACATCTGGTGTCCCCGTGGCTGGGTTCGCCCTATATTGGTGGGGTGTATCTTGGCCGAGGGTATGTTATTAGATGAGCCCAGACCTTTTGATAGCTTTTGTGTTTAATGTATTATCTGCAATTTATGTGCTATAGAAGTCTTATTTAAATATATTTTGTACATACTATGTTGCTGTCAATAAACCTATATTTATTTATTATGTTGTTTATAGTTAAGGCATTAACGTTGTGGAGGTTTAAATATCTTGTAATTTATTTTTATCAAACACTGTTTATTCCACTTTTTTGTGACGGTATAACCCTACCGGTTTCAAGGCTTTCACCTCATCTTCAGGGGAGCGCAAACAAGTCTTGTTAGAATAAACAGTGTTTGATAAAAATAAATTACAATATATTTATTTATTATTCAAACTGAGCTGTTAAAAACATCACCACTCGCACACGGAATGATCTTCTTGAATGAGATTTAATTTCGATATCTCCACATCTACGAGTATGTATGTGAATACACTGAGGATTTAACATCGTAATACACTTTGTTGATATAACTGAGTTACTTCACATGGAAAAACGAGTAACATTATTCCAATTGTCACTGTGTTATACACGTATTTATACTGTCAATAATTTATTTGATTTTGTCGTAATTTGATGCAATTGGGGCAGTGTTTAAATGTAAAATAAATTAAACGTAAATAAATTTACGAAATATTAACACTTTTAAGGTCAGCATATCAACAAAAGCTTCTAAAATGTATGACGATGATATTTTTATCACAGTCGTCAAGAGACAAAGAACACTTGTCTTAAAATACCAAGTTCCATTGTTTTCGCTTCCAAGTAGAATCGGAAAGATCTAAAAACCAATACAATTTGTGTTTCTGTATATTTTTACTCGGTGACACTATTATTTGTTGGTCGTTTATACTCCATCTGCCCTACATACGGAATAACATCTTCAAGAAATGACCAAACACCGAAGGGCACATAAAGTTTTCATTCCCGTGTTGTTAAACTTATTCTGTGAATGAATCCACATGTAATCATGTAAAGATAAAATACTGGGAAATGGTCCAAATCGATGTTTCTGCTGATTGGTTTTCTTTTGTAGAACCCAATGCCCTCTTTATCATCTGTTGCTCTATATTTAAGCTTGTTTGAAACCACGAACCAATAAAACTGAGTCGAAAACCCAGAAATATTTCGTTATATAAAATCACTTAGTAATCACTAGTAAATATATTTTATTACGCGTATTAGCGTTTTACCATAAAATAAATTAATGTACACAAAAAACTTATTTATTTATTTTAACTATTTTTTGTACTCGTACATAATTAAACATTGGACATTTTGTCGGGTTTATTGTTATACATAAATTTATTCTAACCAACCAGCTTAACTTAAATACATTTAACTGTTTAATAAATTAAACGTTACCAAAAAAAAACCATATATACATATTTGTTAAAATTTCATTAAAAAAAAAAACAAATAATTAATTTCTATCTATTATATTGTACTACTGAACTTGAGAAAAATAACTCGTTTAATGATAAGAAAAGCACGCAAATAAAAATTAGGATAAAATGATATTCCGTATATATACTATTTTTCCTTGTACAAAAAAAAATATTTCCAGTTAATAATTTCCTTGGATTCTTTTTTTTTTAACCTGGCGAGTTTATTGCCATGTGGCAATCTCTTCCAACCAACCAGAAACATGTTTTTATAGGCCCTAAGTGTTAAACAAACTGGAATCCTATTTAAACAAATCTGGGTTCCAGCGGGGATCGAACCCGCAACCTCCGGATCGGCAGACAAGTGTCTTACCATCAGGCCACGGAGGTCGTCTTCGTGAAGACTTAAAAAAATCTATGGAAACATTCAGAAGACCTCCGTCGCCTAGTTAAAAATTGGCAAAACATTCGATTCCTGTTAAATCCCAAGTATTTAAAAAAAATATTGGGCCATTGAAATAAAATAAAAGGATTTCTGTCTGGTTGAAAGAGATTACTACATAACAATAAACCCACCAGATTACACTATACACAATGAAAGTATAAAAAAGTGACAATACATAAATGACTGGCACTATCATCGAGAGTAAGGGAAGATGCAAACTCAGCAGAGACATGACACGCATGGCAACTGATCAAATGTTCACCATCCCTTGAGTTAAAACATCTTTTGCCCAAAGGCAATATGCCTATTTAGCTCCCATGACATACAATGGGGTGCCGAATTCAATAACGGTAAAGGGAGGATAACAGCTTCGGCGGTCGATCGGAGGGTGGTTGTTATTGCGACAGGAGTTCGAGTGCTTGGGCTTCCAAGAGGAATGACTTGTGGAAGAGGTTTGTGTGAGCTCTTGAGTGTGGTACTTTTTATTGTTTTATATTTATTGTATATTTTTGTATAAATGTTTTTTTTGCTTTATGATTGTGTGCGGTTTATTGTGGGATGAATGTTTTGGTATATCTGGAGTGATGAAGCGTGAGGAGTTTGATTTCGCGTGATGTATACATGTGTAATTTAGTGCCACTCTTTGTCAGGTTGATGAGAATGTGCAACGAAGTTTTACATAATCCAAAATCGGAAAGAAGTATGATTTCTATTTTCATGTTATATGTCCTCAGTGAATATTTACATATGATAATACATTCAATCAGACAAATAACGAAAAATGCCGAAGCAAATAATTCAGCTTTTTACATCAGTAGCAAAGTTACGTCATTCCTTGTTCTGTCATTTTATATGATATTTTTGTTCTTCATACTCTTCTTGTAGGCCTGTTGGCCTTTTCTGGTCCTGCATCAACGTATCCCTTTTGTGACGTCGACTGCCAGCTGTCTTTCAATATTTTGGGAGGTTGTCCTGGAGGTCTGCTTGCTTGGGGGATACTGTCCCTGGCCATTCTTACGGCTCTTGGTTCCGCCATCATGGATACATGTTCGTTCCAGAACCTTAATTTTTCACATTATTTTTTTTTTCAATTAAAATTATTTGTTTTTCTTATTTGTTTAACAGATCCCCACAATGTCTGGGTCCAGTTTTCTAGCCGACTCGCCCAACGTGGCGCTAAGCAAGAGCATCCTCAAGAGGTACTTGGACCTCCCCATCCCAGAGGGTCTCATACAGGCCACCTATATATGGATTGACGGGACTGGAGAGCACGTCCGGTGCAAGGACAGGACCTTAGATTTCATGCCTAAGGAACCAAAAGGTAAGACACTTACAGTTTTTTTGGATAGGCTAACTGACGCGAGTTTTTCGGACGTCTGTTTTTGTTTAATTAATAGATTATTTAAGAGCTTCTTACTATGGAAAATATTTATTCGAGTCTGTAACAAGAGCTAGTCTGCAACCTTCGTTGACCTTAACTCCAGTGACTAGCACGCTGATTAAAGCGAGATGTTTAGTTTTCTAAACAAAATTTAATTAATAACGAAAAAGAAAGGTTAAAAGAAAACCGTATAAAAATAAAAACCGTGTTAATCGAGGGATAGGTGTATAAACTTAAACCTGGCAAGGTTAACCCTTTCTTCCCTGTGATGTGTAACTAGTACACATTGGATCTAAAAACTTTATTATCTCTGTAAATAAATTAATACTGGGTTCAGATTTTAGATATTCCTCCGTAATACATTTACGCATTGAATGAAAAAAATATTTTAAAAATAATTAGCATTTATCAGCCACATCAGAGATATTTTGTAAAAATCGGGAATAATTGCACCAATACAATCAAACGTGTGCCAGTGTGTGACATAGGTATATTCATACTAAAAAACCGTTATGGGTGAAGAAGCGACGCTATTCATGTCTCACTCTACTTTGGTATATGGGAACGCAAGAAATAGAATCTCAGTTCGCAGTTGTTTCTTCCTTCGAGGTATAACATACACAGTGTTAGTGTTCCGAGTTCCGTCTCAGAAGCTCGCGGGCATTCATACGAAGTGGTCTCTGCATCCGTTTTGTGAACGTCGGCCGATGTTTTTTCATGTTTTAGCAATAAAATTTCAATTATTACCACTTTTGACTTCAAATTTTTTTAATTTAAGCGATTGGCTATGAATATTCTTATTTTTTCTATTTTAAATCGTAAATTTTTACATGTGTATTGATATGTATTGAATACACAGCAACGAAACGCGCGATTTTTTTTCAGCACCGGAAGGGAAAGGTTAAACAAAACATGACTGTGTATGGTACAACCTTGTGAAACTATTGCTATGTAGCAATCTCTTCCAACCAACCAGATTTTTGTTTAAGAGGTCTAAAGTGAAAAACAGACTTAAAATCTCACCCGTAACCTTCGTTCAGGTCGAAAGACAGACGTCTTATGAAACTAGGCCATGGATATCCTCCTTAATGGACTTGGTGCTATTTTAATACGTTGATTTAAAATAAATCATATAAGCCTAAATGCCCTCATTATTTTTTTACTTACTTTTACCTTGTATTTCCTATAAAACGTTAATTTATCCAAATTGTATTTAGACTGTATTGTATTATATTGTATTACACTTTCATTTTATATAGTATAAAATGGCGGTCTATTATAAGAAAGATGTTAAAGTGACTTTGAATGAAAACCAGACTGAAATTCTTTTTAAAAAAATCTGGTTTCAAACAGGATTTGAATCCGCAACCTCCGGATTGCGACACAGGCGTCTTACCAACTTTACCTTAGAGAGCGTTATACTGGGATCGATAATATATCAAATATCTTAATAATATATCGAATTCAATAAAGGTAAAGGTAGGAAAACCATTTAGACAGTCGATCGGAGCGTGGTTGTTATTGTGACAGAATTTTGAGTAGTGTGGACTCGTGAGTGTGAGTTTCTTCTTGTTGTCGTAATTTTTGTTGTTTCTGTATTTGTGTTTCTGCGTATTTTTGTTTTCATTTTTATTTTTATTCTTATGATTGTGTGCGGTATATTGTGGGATGAATATTTTTGGTCTTTCTGGAGTGATGATGTGTGAGGAGTTTAATTTCGCATGATGTTTCCAGTTGTAATTGAGTGTCACTGTTTGTCAAGTTGATGAGAACGTGCAACGGGGTTTTGTTTTTGTGTAATCAAAAATCGGAAAGAAGTATCGATTTATTTTTTCATGCCAAATATCCTCAGTGAGATACAGGCCAAATCCTAGTTTACTGGGGATACGAAAAATGAAAGGCCACAAACCCAGATCCATTTAAATTGTATGTCCAAATTAAATTACCTGTTGTTTTTTTTCGCAAATTGTTTATATTTCTTGTCATGTGTAATAATAAATAAAATAAATAAATCTTATGCTGTATTTGGCTCTTGTATTGTAATAACTAAAAAGTAATCAATTAGACTTTTAAAATCAAAGTTATATAAAAATAAGCGGATGTTATATAAAAATAAGTATAAGTTATCTTAATACGATCGTACAGTGAATTTAAAACTTCATAATCTAAGTACTTATACTTAATCAAATGACTTAATTTTATCTGATTGCGTGCAATACTGATAAAATTGCAATTGGGTTTCAAAAATCAAAATATTTAATTAAAAAACCAGAATCGTCACTGAATTCAACATATTGATTGCAATCTTAAAATTTTAATCGCACATGTTTTTTTAATAATTTACTTGTATCTATATGATCGTCGATTGGATGTCATCCTCATAGAGATAATGCTTCCGTTAACTGGTGATCTGAAAAAATATATCATACATAATAACTATCACTAGTGCTTTTTGTTAGCATGTTATTTTGAGTTATTGCGTTCAAGTTGCAAACTATTTGAGGGTTAAAAAAACGAAAACGTAATTTAAACCATTAGCTTCCAACATTTCACAAAATAATTTGAAAGGTTGTCATTTTGCGACTAAATAGTAAATTTACTGATGATTGTGAACTTATTTAACCTTTCCCTTTCTGTGTTAAAAATATCCGCGCGTTCCGGTGTTGCATATTCAATACACATGTAAAAATGAGGGATTTAAAATCGGAAAAATAAGAATATTCATAGCCAATCGCTTAAATTAATTAAATTTGAAGTCAAAAGTGATAATAATTGAAATTTAATTGCTGAAAACATGAAAAAAACATCGGCCGACGTTCACAAAACGGGCAAAGAGACCACCTCCAACGAATGTCCGCGAGCTACTGAAGCGAGCGAACTGAGATTATATTTTTTGCGTTCCCATATACCGAAGTAGAGTGAGAGTGAGACGTAAATAGCGTCGCTTCCTCACCCATAGTGGTTATTTAAAATGAATATACCTACGTCACACACTGGAACACGTTTGATTGTATTGGTAAATTTATTCCCGATTTTTTTTTAAATATCTGTGATGTGGCATATAAGTGCTAATTATTATTATTATTATTATTTTCATTCAATGCATAAATGTATTACGGAGGAATACCTAAAATCTGAACCCAGTATTTATTATATTTATGGAGATATTAAAGTTTTTAGAAGCATTGTGTACTAGTTACACATCACAGGGAAGGAAGGATTAAAACCGATCGATGACTTAAATAAAATGGAATAGCGTATGCTGAGGTCGTTTGGACATATCGAATGTAGATTAATCAAATCGACAGTACGATTTTGAGTCAGAGCGTGGTAGAGGAAAGCCGAGAAGAATTCACTTCGACCTAGTGAATGCAAAATACCTAGTGAATGCAAAAGACCTAGTGAATGCAAAATACAGATGAAATAAATGTACGAGTACAGAACGATTTTGAGTAAGACCCCTTGGTAGAAGTAATCATTTTTAACACAAACTAACATTCGATTCGGGTTTGATCCCCGCTGGAACCCAGATTTTTTTAAATAGGATTCCAGTCTGGTTAACACTTAGGGCCTATAAAAACATCTTTCTGGTTGGTTGGAAGAGATTGCCACATGGCAATAAACTCGCCAGGTTAAAAAAAAACATTATGAGAAATGGAAAAAATGTATTCATGTAAAATGTATGTGACGAAGGAAATACATTATGATAAACAAACTTGACCTCAGCATTAGTCGATAGAAACTAGTGTGATGGTGTATGTAAATTAAATAATATGATGAAAACTTCATGGCCAAAAATTTGGTTTAGAGTTTTGAGTTCTAATTCCTATAAAAAACTTAATGAACCTTTACTTTTTATAGGAGCATTTCACATTCATTACGTTTTTCATTTTTTCAACTGAAATGATTAACATGATTATCAAAATCACAGAAATCCCTTAGTCGCTGCTCTGGGGGCTTACGAGAGTAAATCCGACCTACCCTTCCGTTATAAGCACAAGCTCCCGAAGCATTATCTGTTGCCTGACTAGTCCACCTACAGTATTAGCTGGGACGACCAAGGTCTGAGTGAATGTGATGGAATACAAGTAGCCTAAACGAGTGGACTTGTTTTTGCTGAATAATTAGTGTAAGAATTGTTATCTAGTTATAAGTAGTATGTAGGTGTTAATTATTTCTAAGATCTCATATATTAAGATTGAATAAATAAATTAAAATGATATGTAGGAAAATAAAATTAAATAAGTTCATAAATTATAACATATAATTAAGATTAGTTAAGTAATAAATTTTGTATACAGGTATAGCTTTGACAAATGTTTGTATAATAATTAACTTGTTTAATAAAAAATAAAAAAAAATAAAAAAAAAGATTATCAATATGTATGTCGATTCAAAGTTTCGTTATCGTAACTAAAATAATTTACATCATTATCTTAATTTAAAGTTTTTTCACAGACACAAAAAAAATATTTGCATAATTGTCAAAACGTATCGTCATTTTAAGCTAAACTTAATTATCAATGTAAATCTTAATTTAAATTGATTTCAATTACTGTAAATGATTTAAATATTTGTCAACATGTATCTTAATTTCGAGTTTTTTTCATCGTTACTAAGAAGCATTTGTGTAATTATCAACGTGCATCTTCATTTAGAATTTTTTTCATCGTAATTATAAAGCACACGTATATTATTAATATTTATCTTCATTTAGATTTTTTCATCGTTACTAAAAAGCATTTCTGTAATTATCAACGTGCATCTTCATTTAGATTTTTTTCATCGTAATTATAAAGCATACGTATATTATTAATATTTATCTTCATTTAGATTTTTTTCATCGTAACTGAAAAGCATTTGTGTAATTACCAACGTGCATCTTCATTTACATTTTTTTCATCTTAATTATAAAGCACACGTATATTATTAATATTCATCTTTATTTAGCTTTTTTTCATCGTAACTGAAAAGCATTTGTGTAATTATCAACATTTAGATTTTTTTCATCGTAACTGAAAAGCATTTGTGTAATTTTCAACGTGCATCTTCATTTAGATTTTTTTTCATCGTAATTACACACGTATATTATTAATAATCAACTTCATTTAGATTTTTTTCATCGAACCGAAAAGCATTTGTGTAATTATGAACGTGCATCTTCATTTAGATTTTTTTCATCGTAATTATAAAGCACACGCATATTATTAATATTCGTCTTCATTTAGATTTTTTTCATCGTAACTGAAAAGCTTTTGTGTAATTATCAACGTGCATCTTCATTTAGATTTTTTTCGTCGTAATTATAAAGCACACGCATATTATAGTATTAATATTCATCTTCATTTAGATTTTTTTCATCGTAACTAAAAAGCATTTGTGTAATTATCAACGTGCATCTTCATTTAGATTTTTTTCATCGTAATTATAAAGCACACGTATGTTATTAATATTCATCTTCATTTAGATTTTATTCATCGTAACTGAAAAGTTTTTGTGTAATTATCAACGTGTATCTTCATTTAGATTTTTCCATCGTAATTATAAAGCATACGTATATTATTAATATTTATCTTCATTTAGATTTTTTTTATCGTAACTGAAAAGCATTTGTGTATAGTAATTATCAACGTGCATCTTCATTTAGATTATTTTCATCGTAATTATAAAGCATACGTATATTATTCATATTCATATTCATTTAGATTTTTTTATCGTAACTGAAAAGCATTTGTGTAATTATCAACGTGCATCTTCATTTAGATTATTTTCATCGTAATTATAAAGCATACGTATATTATTCATATTCATATTCATTTAGATTTTTTTATCGTAACTGAAAAGCATTTGTGTAATTTTCAACGTGCATCTTCATTTAGATTTTTTTCATCGTAATTATAAAGCATACGTATATTATTCATATTCATATTCATTTAGAATTTTTTCATCGTAACTGAAAAACGTGTATATATTGGGTGTTAACATAAGTTGTGTCCGTTTTTTCTAAATTTAAAAATGAGCACCAAAAGTAAAACAAAATAGTAAAGATTATACGTCATTCGAAAGAAAATTATTATGTTTGATATTCTGAAGATATTCTGTTTGCTTTTACGTTACATATATAATTTCATTTGATTACAATCCTTCAAAATGGAATGTCAAGTAGACGAAAGTGAGTTCTGTTCGCGTTAAATCGAGGGAATAAAGCTGCCAAAGCTGCTCGCGATATTTGCAAAGTTTACGGTAAATATGTTATGAATGAAAGGACAGCTCGACGATGGTTTTTGCGTTTCAAAGACGGTAATTTCGACCTGAATGACATGGAGCGTTCCGGACGACCAGTGGAATTCGATGAGGACCGCTTAAACCATATTATTCATGAAGATCCCCTTCAAACCACCGTAGAATTGACTGAGCAGATGAATTGTAGTCACATGACCGTATACCGCCATCTTAAATCTGTAACGGACGGAGTGAAAAAAAAACGGATACAACTTATGTTAACACCTAATAATTATCCATGCATTTTCATTGAAAGTCTTTTCATCGTAACTTAAATGCTTTAACATAATGTTCAATATTTATATTAATTTAAAGTTATTTTAGCGAAACTTAAAATGATTTACGAGTACATAATTGTCAATATACATCTTGAGGTATTGTTTCATCATCAATTAACACTCACCATTATGCATTTAAAACATAAAGAATGTTAATTATATATTTATGCTTCTAAGGGCTATAAAATACGAAGCGATATAATGTCTAATTGTCAATTTGATTAATGAGTGACTTAACAGTAGAATTGGGTTAAAAAAATTCGATGAAACATTGGATTCATCACCTTGGGCACATCCCCAAGAATATAATCTCTGAACGAAATATATTTCTGATATTTTAATAGTATTTCTATATGTTGAAATGAAATCGTGTTCGTCTTAGTAACATTGATCAAAACACCTGTTTTGTTCAGTGTTGCTACATTTAGAAATAATAACACAAACTTCTATAACCGAATAGTGAGAATATGCCGAGAACACAATACGGTGACTGTCTTAAATTTGGACATGTTTTGTTCGATGCTGTCAGAATTTAGGAGTAAGGTTACTGACTGAATTGATGGGAGAATGAGAGGTTTTTCTCTCCATGTATATAATTTAAAGTTTTAACTGACCTCTTTTCATAATAGAACTGTAAGTGCGATATAAAATTTTGATTGATTTTTAATTTTCGGCTTTGTTTAAAACTGATATTTTCATTAAACACTGTTTATTCCACTTTTTGTAACGGTATAACCCTACCGGTTTCAAGGCATCCACCTCATTTTCAGGGGAGCACAAACAAGTCTTGTTTAATCCTTCCCTTACGGTGATAAAAATAATACGCGTGCTCCGGTGTTGGGTAGTGAGTACGCAATAAAAAATTAGCGATTTTAAATCGGAAAAATAAGAACATTCATAGATAATCCCCTTAATTAATTATAATTGAAGTTAAAAATTATAATAATTGAGATTTATTTGCTGAAAACATTAAAAAACCATCTGGCAACGCTCACGGGACGGGCGTACGTCTAACCTATTTGCAAGCCTAGAAGCTACTAGTGGCGCGGAACGTCAGTCGCATAACCCAGCGCTTACGCTTATGCTTGCGACGTTGAGACAATTCAGCTCCTCGCAATTCAGTCTAGTATGCAAGAGTGAGATGCGAATATAGTGTCGCGCTTCCCGCATACTATTCACCTATCGTCAAGACGACGCACTCGCAGCGTTTAAATGCGAATTTGTTTTCGATCTTTACAAAATACCTCGATGTAGTCGATAAATTCTGATTATTATTAATATTATTTTTTAAATCAATGCGTAAATATATTATGGAGGAATACCTAAAATCTTAACCTTGTATTTATAATATTTATAGAGATATTGATGGTTATTAGAAGCAACGTGTAGAAGATACCCAACACAGGGAAGGAAAGGTTAAACTTAACTATAAATAATATATAATTTTTTTATTAAGTTTTTATCAAGCACTGTTTATTCCACCTTATGTAACGGTTTAACCCTACTGGTTACAAGGTTTTCACCTTATCATCAGGGGAGCACAAACAAGAGTCTGATTTGTGCGCCGCTGATAATGAGGTGAAAACTTTGAAACCGGTTGGGTTTAACCGTTACATGAAGTGGAATAAACAGTGTTTGATAAAACAAATTACAGTGACTTTAAACCTCCACAACGTTAATGCCTTAACTATAAATAATACAAAGATGATCTGTTTTGTTGGGTATTTATTGACTCATAACTTGTTAGCATTATTTTATATATAACTCAAATAAAAAAATGCACTTCGTAGAATCGTTTCTAAAATTGACTGTCTTTAGATATAAAATAAATTTTAATTTTTTTAAGGATTTGAAATTACGAAAATAAATAAAAAGGCCTACCTACTAGGAATGATGAGGTATTTGAAACCAGTAGTAAACTCTAATAAAACAATGTTGAATATAAAATAAAAAATAAGTAAGTATAATATTTATTTTATTACATTTTTGTAAATTAAAACATTTACGAAAAAAATGCTGTGAAGTAAGCGTTGCGTTTAAAGTGCAGATATACAAAACAAAGCGAAAATGAGGAATATGGAAGAACTGCTAACAAGAGCTGTTTAATAGAGGAATGCCCCCAATACACGATGCGGTGGTATTGCTGATTGAGATAATTCTCATAAACAGGAAAAACAATAATAACAATCCGCGCCACGCCGCGATAACAATGGCCGCTCATATTTCGCAATGTAGTCAGTCATCCATCCTTCTGAACACGTGAATATTCAGTGCATTTTAGTTCAGGCCTTTCCAAAGAGTTTTGCACTGTTGCGTCATAGTATCATTATCAATTGTGACGCTGTGACATTTTTTTTATTCAAAATAACACAGGCAATGAACTAATAAATTCACGCAAAACATATCGTTTATAAACGCAGTCGACTTTGAATAAAACTTTGAATCGGATAATCTCCATTAAAAAAATAAACCGTAATGAAATATTAGACGTGATGCGCTCGCCCGCTTAGTGAAAAAATAAATCTAAGCGTTTTGGGGTTACAAACGAGTATTATGGTATACACGAGGAACGCGCTGAATTTTGTCTGTATGAAAACAATTTTTTTTATCTAGAAACAGATGTCGCATTAATAATATATTATTGACGATAATAATTTAGATAATTCTGATTTGTGATAAAAGATGTCATATTATTTTCACTTTTGTAACTAAAATGAAACTAACGCTCTAATAATTCAATTAGAAAATTTTGTTTTTGTCCTGATGTATTGTTGAATAAATAATAACAGCGGGTGAAGATTTTATAGTTTTGACATTCAGTTATCAGTTGATGTATCGGGGTGGTATTGTTGTATTTCATGCGGTCTTTTATTCTTATAACATTTATTAAAACATTCTGAGATTGTGCTTGGCATGGATTAATCGTCTAATTAATGAATAAGTTTAAAAAAAAGATCAGCTGTTTAAACGTTGAGTTGGCAGAGAGGTTCACCATCGTTATGTCACCTTTCTTCTTTCGGGTCTGGGCTGTAGTCTCGCCTTCGCAGATCTTGAGCGCTTAACAAGTAACCCTGGGCAGAAATACTATAAGAAATGAACAAGTAAAAATATGAAAAAAAAAAATTGCGTTCGCTAATCGCCACGAGGCTTCATTTCCAAATTGTAATTTTTTTATCACTCACAAAATATGAAGAGTCAAAATGTTAATAATTTATCTTTCATCAATATTGTGATCACGGTAGTAGGTAATGAAACCTGTTAGTCAGGAAGTTTATTGTCGAGTTAGATAATTATTTGTTTTGTCATTGCGCATTACTTGACTCCATATTGTAAAGGCCAGGGGCGTCCAAACTTTTTCGTATAAGTGTTACTAAATGTACGATTTTTTCGTGGACTATTATGGTAAATTCATCAGGTTTTCCTCCGCTGAACCATAGTTCAAAACCACCGCGTTTTTTTTAATATTTTTTAACTGAGTACATACTCGTATGTTGTAGCAAACAGGCGCCACACGTTTAATTCTTGGCGGATCTGCTTCCACTCTTAGATGGTTTCACTCTTAGACCAATAAACATCTTAATCTATATTTTTCTGTAGCTCTAATACATAATTTCGTATAATATCATAATTTCGTAAAGTGCTATTTAGATGCATGGCCGCGCGATAATGCAGTGGAATTTTAGCCCCGTGCTGTGTTGCTCCCATCGAATGATGCAAGCATTATTTCCACCTTGTATTCGGGATAATAAGGATACCTATGACTTTGGTCATATCTATTCTTTCAAAAAGAGGATACAAAACATGCCAATGTGTTCCGATCGTCTCACTTTCCGTGTGCCATCGAATCCAGTGCAGTGCTGTGAATATAGAGTAATAATGAATAATAATAATAAAAGTGGTGTGAATATAGAATAATAATAATAGTGGTATGAATATAGAATAATAATAATGAATAATAATAATAATAGTGGTGTGAATAAAGAATAATAATGAATAATAATAATCCAGTACAGAATGGAGCAGTTGATAATTTCATTCAGGGTGTGGGCTGAAAAACATCTGGTGTCCCCGTGGCTGGGTTTGCCCTATATTGGTGGGGTGTATTTTGGCCGAGGGGATGCTATTAGATGAGCCCAGACCTTTTGATAGCTTCTGTGTTTGATGTATTGTCTGCAATTTATGTGTTTTAGAAGTGTTATTCAGGTGTGATCTTGTACATACTATGTTGCTGTCAATAAACCTAATATTTATTTATTTATTTATTTGTATTTCTGTCATAAAAAAGGAAAGGGATTTTTCCATTAGTTATTGATCCCGTTAATCTCTGTTCCCAAAGCTATTTTACAATAAAAAAATCTGTATTCATCATCTTCTGAAGCCACACTTGTGGCGTATACTTTTATATTCTGGAGAGTTTGCTGGTCTGCAGCGGCTCTCTCACTTTAGAAAAAAAATCCACGGCACAGCTTTGCTTTGCAATCGAATTGATTGCACAGCAAATCTGTACCGTGGAGTTTTTCAAACAGGCGTCTTCCATTCACAAGAGTTGTCAATCCATACTTGATCACGAGATACGAGTATCATATATTTGATGGTTACACATTTAGCTTTAGGTGTAGTATTGTGTGTGTATTGTTCATATACGTACAATCATAATTTTAGTGTCACATAAGTATAAATGTATTTATGTTACATTATATTTTACATAGAGTAACTTACATTTGTATCTTACACCATATAACGACATGAAAAACGAAGAGTGGTGAACTGGAAAAACCTATAGACAATGCAATATTACCAAACATAAAAAAAATATATTAATTCATTCATTGCCGGGCTTCGCAGTCGAGGATCCCCTCGCCACTCCAATGTTAGTCCTGAACCGTTCTCCCACGTCGATCGTGTGATCTTCTGTGAGAGAACAGCCCGATCCTGGACGCGCATTCCCTCCCGCAAATGCCACAGACACATGGACCCTCCTGAGCCACCTGACCATGTTGACGCATGTTCGCAGCGCGCATACTGTTTCTCACACGTCTAGCCACTGATACGCCATCAGCCCGAGAACATACGGCTCTCCACCCCTCACGGTCCCGAGCCACCTGCTCCCAGTCCTCAGGCACCCTGCACAAAGTAAGCGACTCTCGCAGACTATCCTTATAGCGCTTCCTCTGCCCACCAACTGTTCGCTTGTCCACCACTTCCCCGTACAAGACGCGTTTCGGGAGTCTGTAATCGCCCATGCGTATCACATGCCCGGTCCACCGCAATTTCGCCTTTAAAACCATATCCTCTATAGGTTTACAGTTGGAGCGTTGCAGGACCGAAACATTTGTGACACGATTACTCCAGTAGGTCCGAAGAATTCGGCGAAGGAAAAAATATAATACTTCGCCTCTATAACATTTCATAATATCTCGAACAGTATATCTGTATATTATGAACCAAACTTGACATACGCATTATATCCAAATAAATACGATACTCAAATTGATAAGAAAATGTCTCATGTGGGTGACAGCTATCTTGATTAAAGTGACCGGGAGTCCGCGTGCAATCCAATGGGGGATCTTGTAATAGGTAAAAGGTATACCGAGTACGATGCTCCGTGTGAACCGTCCGTGCCCCTGCTCGCTGGAGTTCCAGCGCTGACACATTTCAATAATAACAGACACATTTCCAGTCACAGATAACGCTAATCGAAACACATGTATCAACACGGTACTCATAATAACTCATCAGTGCGGTGACCAAAATATTAGAATTATTCGTATTTTTAATCATATTATTGATTTAACTTTGTTGTGACATCTGTATCCAAGTTGTTAAAACCCCTTAAGTTCTGTTCCACAACTACCCACGCTGTTTTGTGGGACAAATTAAGCCCTCATCCATTGCAATTTATACTAAAATATCAAAACAGTTTTTATTGAAGTGAAACTTCTATTGGCGCGGTAGGGCAAATTAGCCTGAACGTCACGAAAAGTGAAACGGTATATTATATTATTATTAAATTATTATTATTTAATATTTTATTTTTTAATTATTTTAATATTAATAATAATCAATATTATTTTAATATTATTAACTGTAATATATTGTTATAAAAAATAGTATTATTTATTATAAAAAATTAAAAATAATAGTTTTTGTTACGTATTATTTTTAAATTAATATATATAATTATTAATTTTATATTAAATCATTTTATTTTCTTTTATTTAATATTTATTTAATATATAACTTATATTTAATATATAATTCTAATAATCTATATATGTTATTATAATATTAATAATTATATTATTATTATATTATAATTAATTATAATATAATTAATTAATAATATAATAAAATATTGTTATTAATAATATATTATTAATAACATGATAAAATAATAAATAAATAATTAAATAATTATTTTAAAAAAATTAATTTAATAATTAATAATAACATAAAAATATTAATTTATTTAATATTAAAAAATATACATTTAATATTATTAAGTGTGTATTATTTTTATTAAAATTGTTATTTATTATTAAAATTATTATTATTTATTATTAAAAATATATTTTTTTTAAATTTAATTAAGAGAGATTTTCTTGAATTAAATTCCACAATCATTTCCTAATCCAAAAAAAAATAATATTGTAATAAAAATCATTAACAAATGGAAAAAAGCAATGCATAAAATCAACTTTTCCTAGGATCTAAGAAGTTTCACTTCTACCGCGCGAGAGTCTCACGCATCTGTCTTTTTTGTTTGTGAGCGCAACGTTGCGTAGTGACAAAGGAACTGATCAAAGGAATTCTTCCTCCTGTGGTAATACACCTGAGTGAGAGAATAATAGTAAACATGACAGACTTAAGATGCGACATCATGGGAGAAGGTAAATGACTCACAGTGGAGTAAATATATGTTTATAAAGCAGCCAAAGCCCTGGATTTCAAGCAGCCTAGCAAGTTGCCAATACAGTGTTAAAGCACTTGTCTTACATCCAGAGGTTTCTTATCCATTTAAGTTTAATTTCAACTAAAGCTGATAGAAGACGTGTTGTTTCGTTATATTGTAAAATCTTTCCATTTGAATTATGCGCGGTTATCAAGTATATTTTAAAAGAAAAGAAAAGCCCGACGACAGAAATTAAACGACGTTTAGATCCAGACGTCGTATAATTACTTAAATTTTATAAAAAAGAGCTTTGAATAGAGTACGAGTATGTGTATGGTTCGCTGCTACATCTCCTCACTTTCCTCTATATGATGGAAGCATGGACACTGAACCAAAAAAAATCCCACAGGTTCGAGGTTTTTAGGTGTGGATTTTTGAACATACCAAGATTCCCTGGACAAATGTTACAAATACGAATATGAAAGTGAATATGAAATATCGCTGTCTCACGGTTTACTGTATGTCTCTGTCTGCCCTATATGAATCTGCGTTTCCGTCCGGTGCGTATTGGAGAACGCTCCGGTAGTATTGGCACACTTGGCCGGTCAATTTGAAAGGAATATATTTTTTTAAGTTTTCTTTAATTTTTTTTCAATTTTCACTTAAGTAAATAAAAATACTCGTACTATTTGTCAGTATTCTTATACGAGTATGTATTTAATCTATACAAATATTTAACATTTTTGTTAGTCATGTTTGCGAATATATAATTTAATTAATGCGAATTATTTCTCCGGTTCAGCGAACCAACGCACCGTGAGACCAGCCGCCGCTGATTGTAACACAATTGATCATCGATGGAAAAATAAATTGCAAATTAGGCAGAGGACGACACCGCATCCATGGTATTGTTAACTTGCTGGAATGATTTCAATGCAGTTTCACTTTCACTTCAACCGACCTCAGTGGCCCATATGAGACGACACCTTGAGAAAAAAAAAGAATATTATAATAATAAAAACTGTTAGTTTTTAAATTTATTTAATTTCAACGCAGAACTTTCCTAAATTTATCACTGGTTCAAGTTTATTTATTATTGTTCCACATATAATTTAATTACGGTTACAGTAGAACCACAATGTTGTGATTCATATTAACAATATATGATTGTCGTAATAAATATAATTAATTAGTTATATGCTTCGTTTGTACACAGAACCGACAATATCCTTAATGCGGTCACAGCGAGGGTGATGTACGTCTAGCAGTTGATAACATTCTTACAAAACACTCGCAACAATTTTTGTTATCATAGTAATGTGTATTGCTTTTAATTTTGACTGATTTACTTCTTGGAAAAAACTCCAAAAAAATACTATACTGTTATAAATACAAAATATTGATTTATTACTGAGGGGATTTTTTTTGTTGACGTTAGTTAATTAATTATTGGTGAACTCGTGTTTTAATCATAATTCAAGTTTTTTTTCCAATGAAACGAAATATTCTAAAATTATTAAATATCTTGGAAAGTCACATGAAACAATTATCACATATCTTCCAATAACCAATTTCTGGAACTGTTTATTAATTAATAACAAAGGGGATTTTCTTTCAAAATATTGTTAACGTCATTAATTGCTTGAAGTGTGTTTGTGACAGTGGATTTCTTGCGTCAAATACGTTCTGTTGACCACAAAATTATCATTTGTATACATATATAGGCAGGAGGAAATGAATAATATTATAATTTCTTGACTATGTTTGCATGGACTTTTCCCTGCAAAAGTGTATTCTTGGTACAAGAGTGTGTAAAGAAGCAGATATCGGCGATATCAATTATCAAGCGGTGAGCAGAATAAATATTATCTGTGGGTGAAAATCTAGAATACGCAAAGAAAGGTTGGCTGTTAGAATTAGATTTGAGATACTCCAAGATGACGCGAAGTAAGAGGAAGTTAGAAAGAGTGTTGAAGGAAAACTGAGAATGAAAAGTGATTTAAAATTTAAGAATAATTGTATTGTATTAAACGTAATATTTAAATACCTCGGAAGTATCCTAGTGGAAGACCACGACACAGAAATCGAATTCAAGTGCAGAATTGAAACATCTCGTGCGGTTTTTAATAAAATGAGAAGCGTATTCTGCGATGATAATCTTAACTTGAAACTTCGTCAACGGTTAGTCAAATGCTACGTTTGGTCAGTGTTATTATATGGAGAGGACTCATGGACCCTCAAAGGTGGTATGATTAACCGACTGGAAGCATTCGAAATGTGGATACACCGGAGAATGCTACGGATATGGTCAGCAACACACAGGTTCTTCAAAAAGCCAAAGCTGATAGAGAGTTGCTGACTAATATTAAAATCCGAAAGGTGTCCTATTTGGATCACCTACTTAGAGGAGAAAAATACAAATTACTGCACCTGATTATCCAAGGCAAAATATAGGGTCGAAGAGGTGTTGACAGGAGGCCAATCTCCTGGCTCCGCAATGTACGTGATTGGACTGGTATAAGGAGCGTTAGGAATCTTTTTTGGGCTGCCGGGGACAAATATGCTTACTCTCAGGTGATAGTCAACGTTGGGGGGACCTGATATGTCACTAGGAATATGAAGAAACATTATATTAAAGTAATAAAGGACTTCCTGGCGGGCTTATTGCCATGTAGTAATATCTCCAGCCAACCAAAAAGTTGTTAAAGAGGCCTTAAGCTAAAACCAAACTGGAATACTTTTTTTTAAGCTGGGTTCTAATGGGAATCGAATCCACAGCCTCCGGGTTGACACATAAGCATTTTACTAACCAGACCACGGAGGTTGTCTTGGATGAGTATGAAAATTATATTGGTTGCCAGTGGTAAAAATATCTTTGACAATGCAAAAGTTGGATGTAAAAATATGAATGCATTTTGAAAGAAAGAGATAAATGAATGTGCATACGAGATAAATATAGCATGGAGAGCATTTATTAAAGCAATAAAATAGCGATGAGGCAATGAAACAAAAGAAAGAGTTTAAAAAATTAAAGAAGAAAATTAAAAGATAAGTTGAGGAAAAGAAAAAGAAACTTAGAGATGAAGAAGGCAGAAGTTAACACTGGCCTTACTGTGCTAAAAAATCCGCCAGCCACGGTGCTGGACGCTAAACGTCCAGTGAAAAAATTATATTTTAAATCAAAATTGTGCAAAACCTGCTAGGTTATTTTCTGTAATTAGCTATAAAAATCATTTTATTATGTATTAAAACGTCGAATAATCAAATGAAATATAAGTCCTGGTCACTCGCTATCCATCACAGGGGTGGCAAGTGTTAAGTATGAATGAGGAGATAAATATGAAAATATTTAGGAAGGATGTAATTAAAATGCGAAAAAATATTTTGAGTGGGACCATAGATAAGAATGAAAGAATTTTGTCATAAGAAGAGATTTGTTCACTCAAGATGGAAGGAATATTTCGAAGAAACGTACTAGAGTTGTGATAGTAGTAAAAACAATGGCGAGTCTAGTACAGCTGAATATTATTAACATTTAAATGTGTCTGAGATCAGACAGTCTATTAGAAGTAAAAATGTGATGAAGTGAGCACATAACTAAAAGTGTGTAATGGTTTATGAATTATTGAGCGCCTGGAAGACTTGAGGATTGCAGGAAGTTAAATGTTGTACCAAAGATGCCAGAACACTCGCAATATATAGCGAAAAGGGCAAAAAGTCCTGACTCGCGAGGATATGTGTAATATCAATTCATTCGTAAGATAATCCTCAACATTTTCTAATTGGTGACAGGCCCTTAAAAGCCTTGGCAGTGACTATTTTAACAGTTTATTTTCTAGTTGTTGGGGCATTATGACAACGGTCTCGAGACCTGGGGAAACCCCTAAGGACGACTTATACTGGAGTATTATTTACGAATATCCGGCTCTTAAACGCTACCAAATAAGACAACCTGAAAAATCTAGAGTTCGTAATATCCTTATCTCGCAACTCCACGCTTTTTTTATAATCAACGAACCTTAAAAATAATCAGGTTTATTGTAATCACTAATTTATTTATTTAACACTTTTATTCTAAATACAATCTGTCGGGTTTATGCTAGGCAGCAATCTCTTCCATACAACCAGACAAAAGTAAATGAAGCAAGTTACATGGTTGCATAAATTATTCAAAAGACTATCCATCCCCATGAAATCCATAAACACATACGTGAGCATATGCCCACGAACCCCACAAAACGGTGTCAATCACCCGAATATTATTTTTCATATAAAGTGAGATATCATCAATCAAAAGGAAAAAGGAAAGGATGGTGGAGAGGAAAGGAAAAATCGGGAATGAAACACGTTATTTTACTGACTAGAAATTAAGAGTTTTTTCAGTCGCTTCTTAAAGCATGCGAAGGACGGAGCTAGTCTTATATTGGTGTGTAACTGATTCTAGAGTCTCACTGCATGGACAGTAAAGGGCGACGTAAAAAAAGAAGAGTGGTGAACTGGAAAGGCCAATAGAAAAACTAATCACAAATATAAAAGGAAAACTCTGAGTTCCAACGAGAATTAAAACCGTGTTGAAAGACAAAGCGTCTTACCAACTAAGATATGTTCGTTAGAGACTTTTCCCTCTCATCTTTAAGAGAACATTTGAGTTTTGTTACCTTTTGAAATATTGTAAAAAAATATTTATCTTAATACGTTTTACTCACACTCTTATCGTAATTAAGTCTATTTATGTATTAAAAAAAGAACTTTGAATTTAAAACCGCATATTTCCAGTTTACACTTTAATTGTTGTTCATAAAAATACAATCTTTATTTCTCCAATTAATTCATTAATATTATCATTAAGTATATCATATCCTGTCTTCACAGTGGGTCACAACCTAATTGTTGGTTAGTAGCGTGTTTCATATGCTTATTATATAGGAAGACCACGAAACATTTGGATGGACCATGTGAAAGATATTTTGAAAGAAAATATATCAGTTGAAAAATAAATTTCAGCATTCTTTGGCGCTACGAAGCAATTTGAATTTTGGATTCATTCTGAATACTAACTTGATCAAAAAGGTTTTGGACCGGCCACCGTGTGGCGCTGTCAATCACCCGATTGGAATTCTTTTTTTTTTTGTTAGGTTACCACATATATCATTGACACTTCCTTTCAAATTTCAGCGTCATAGCTTGACATTTGTAAAAGTTACGCTGTACTGAGTACATCGAACTTTGTGCGTGTTTTCGATTTTTTACAAGTTTGAAAATACCATCAACTGTGCATCAACGAGTTTGCATTAAATTTTGTGTGTTAAATTTTGTGTGTCAACGAGTTTTCATTAAATGGGGAGTACTTTGAAGGGGACCATATCGATTTTGATGAATAAACTTGTATTTTTGATTTTATGAATCAAGTCCTAGAATTTTTTGATCAAGGTAGTATAGTACGAGGCCTCGTATATGTCCAGTTGTAAATACGCTAGCTTTCCACTCGTGTTCAATTTCCGATGGTGCCAAAAAAAATAAGTAAAGGTGCCGTTCTGGTTAAAATTTATTATAAATATTAATAACTAATTATTAATAATATATATTAATTATAATAATTATTATAATAGTAATTAATGAATAATAATATTATCATAATATTAATAATTTGATAATTAATAATAATAAAATAATAATTAATTAATACAATGTAATTATATCATATTATTATGTTATATTAAATAATTAATTTTATAATATTAATTAATATTATAATATGTAATATAATTACATTATATTAATTATATTTTATAATATTATAATAATTATACTATATTATATTAATTATTAATATTATATTATATTATTTAATGATGATGTTATAAATATTATATTATTGTAGTGTACAATAATATAATTGTTATTATTTATAATATAATTAATAATAATTTAATTAAGATAATATAATTAATATATATATATAATGTATGTGATATAATTATACTTAATATAATATATATAATCCTAATAACAAAAAAAAAGAGAAGCGTTTCACTTTTCGTGACGTTCAGGCTAATTTGCTCTACCGCGCCTATAGAAGTTTCACTTCAAAAATATCATCTAGTAACATAACGTACAAGCGCTAGACGAGTGCTAAGTTTTGTCGCTTCACGTATTGCGTAGTATTGCCTAAACGAGCGATAAGAAATCATGAGCTCTATATCTATTCAAGGAAACAAAAAGAGAATATAGGGATAGGGGGTAGAAACACGTGAAGACGGTTTTGATGTTATTTTAGTAGAATAACAAATTAGTTTATTGTTTTATAAACCTTAGCTTAGTATCTATACTTATTTTGTGAATGTTTTAAAACCCTCTTTCTATAGGGCAACACAACAAGAGCCGCAATTTTAAATCAAGAAAAAAACTTTTTTTTATTGTTCATGTTTATTGGTATCGTATAAATGCAATGACTCGAGTGATGTTGGATTTAATATAGTTTTCGGATTCTTGACGTATATTTGAAATTTAGTTTATTGGTATCGTATAAATGCAATGACTCGAGTGATGTTGGATTTAATATAGTTTTCGGATTCTTGACGTATACTTGAAATTTAGTTTATTGGTATCGTATAAATGCAATGACTCGAGTGATGTTGGATTTAATATAGTTTTCGGATTCTTGACGTATACTTGAAATTTAATATAATCTCAGAGAAAAAAATCTAAACCGGTTAAATCACACGATAGTGGAGGCCAATTCTACGACCAGAAATTACACGGTCGGAGAACTTTTCCTGCAATAAAGCCATTGTTTCATCATCAGTATGAAAAATATCCTAGACCATCGTGCTAGAAAAACATGTTTTTCAAGTCCAAATCGTTCAATTCATGCCAAAAAAAGATTGAATCATGTCACGATATCAATTTCCATTGACCGAAGGTATTATTTCACAGGGTGGACTGCAATTTTAACAAGAAATGCTATTTTAAATTTGCCGCCATTTTTCAGCGGTCAAACGTAAAGTACCCGGCGGTGAGTAATACACATAATTTGTAAAGCGTGTTCTCTTTCGCACGATGCGCTAACAGTCCGGTCCGGTAACGATTGACAAATCGCGACGGAGCAAGGGTATTAATGACAGAGACGATGCTCTACAAACGAAGTGTATTACTTACTGCCGAGTACTTGGATAATATTTATAATGGACATTCGTCATCTACATCACTTAAAAATTAATCATGCAACGTTACACAATTGTAGAGCTTAATTTAAATTAAACATTGCAGTTCTTGTTGTGCAACCCTATATGTGTGTATATATAGTATGCGATATCTACAAATCTTCAACACCTCAAACATACTTGTACCTATAGCTGCTTATAATAATTTTCAAGTAACATACCTGCGTGCTCCTGTATATTTGTTCATCAGAACTTTCCTAACAAATCACAATGATTTATTTGTGGAAATATGTTTGTGTTTGCAGACTTGCCAGAGTGGAACTACGACGGTAGTTCCACAAACCAGGCCACTGGAGAGAACTCCGACATCTACCTGTTCCCCCAAGCGATCTACAAGGATCCCTTCAAGAGGGGGAACGCCATCCTCGTCATGTGTGATACATACAAATACAATTACGAGACCACAGGTAAATATCATACTTGTTGGTAAACTATCAATTGAATATAATTATGCTAAAAGGAACCAACCCAAATCATACATGTTCTAAGATTTTTAAGAACCCTAGAGTTGTTTTTTCTTGCCTTATATGAAAATTACACACATACACACCATCACACCGTTTAGCTGTCAAGGTAAGAAGATAGAAGAGAAACTTTCCTATCACAACACACGTCTTTTGCCTTTTCCACATTCATACACTTTCTTATACAATACTTTTATATTTCGTTGTTTCAAAATATCATTCAACTGTATCTTTTTTGGTATTCCTCTGCCACAGCTACCACAAACAGTTGCACTGTACATTTGTTACTTTTTCTTCATTCGTTCGTTCTGTGTCTTCAAATCATTTCATATTAATCTTCTTAATACATCAGCCTTAATTTCACGTTCATTCCTAACCACATAATTCCGTATTCTGTCATAAAAAGTAACGTATTAATATTTATTATTTTATTTATTTATTCATATGGTACCCTTAAAACGATTCAGATTTGTGGAAAAGCGTTGCTAGGAAACAACATTGTACTCAGCTCTATTCATTGACTTTGCACGTCACTCACGCGACTTTTTCAAAAAAAAAATATCTCTATAGCAAAATTTGTAAACATATAATAGCAATTGGTGAGTATTGTTATCACTTTTACCAGACCCTTGATTTTACTTTTCTTTTCAGGTACTATCGGGAATCGAACCCGAGATCCTCAGATGAATGTTAAGCGTCTTACCAAGTAAACCTTGGAAGTCGCCAATTGATATTAATAAACACACAACATTGATTTGTGTTTTTTTTATACTATTTCAAATAAAACAAAATATATCGATTTGTAGTTTGGTTCCTTTTTGAAAATATATGTCGATTTAGGCCCTTACGCAAAACATTCTCTCACTGAAATGATAAACCTTTGGATCGAGTGCTGAGAACACATTTTAGTTGAAAAATTCAATTTCACCATGTTAAGTGAAAATAATTCAAACCGTTCAAATTTCAGTACATTATAATAGGTTTATGGCCAATTTTAACCTTTTTATTCTTCTTATTGTTCATCTTATCTTAGGCCTGTTATGGTCCTTCATCATTGTTTGCCTCTTGCGACGTCGACTGCCAGCTGTCTTTCCATCTTTTGGGAGGTCGTCCTGGAGGTCTGCTTGCTTGGGGGATACTGTCCCTGGCCATTCTTACGGCTCTTAAGAAGTGGTCCCTTTACCCTATGTTTGGTTTTAACATTGCGAGCTGTTTGAGATACACAACACCCAAGTTTGAATTCATGCAAAAACATCCACGTAATCAATTTTCACACAACAAAGAAAATGAAGTAATGCAAATTAAATACCCGACTCAAATAAATAAAGCGGATTCCTAACTCTCAAACAAAAACGAGTAAACAAAAATTTCCTAGCAAATAACAAATCTTTCTAGCAAATAACAAGTATGTCCTAGCAAATAACATTCGAAATGGTAAAATATTAAAATCGACCTTTTTACCCAAAAAACCTTATAATATTGTCTTATATTAAGAACATAATAAATGCCCATATTAAATATTGATGTTAAACTTGGACTTGGCAGAATGATAAAGTTTCGATCATTGCCATGAAAGTGCGGGCACTTAGAAAAAATGTGAAGTGACAATGTTTTATTTAAAATATTAAAAAAAAAGACTCTATTTTGCTGATTAACATACATTAATCCCCTCGTCAAGTGTTTTATGTCTCTTATCTTGAGACTATTTAGTCCCCGACTGAAAAAGTGAGATTATATTAGTAATAACAAAGTAATTTATTATTCTTAAAATTACAATTTACAAAGCGCCGTTAAGAAAGCAAACTTCTCATTAAGGGCGCTCTGTCAATGTTCGAAAGAAGACGAAGCAAAAGCATTGAATTTTATTACAATTTCGTTGTACATGACTGGAAGAAGCGTTTTACTGTCTAGGCCACGGAGGTCGTCCGAATATAAATTATATAAATTCATTTGTGGCTTAAAATGTTGAAGACCTCCGAAAATTCATGTTACTGAAATGGTAATACATCACGCGTGCTTTCAAACAAATACAATTAGGGGTCCCGAATGTAAATGTTATTGCTTGGCGCTTGAGTGCCTCAACTAAACATATTCTTGATTCATCCCTTAGCGCTTCTTCGGGAATCTTTATTTAAGAGAAAGCAGACAAACTTAAAATCTCGCTAATAATATGAATCATAGTTTAAGACAATAGTGATGAATACAATAACTCATTCTACTGTCTCGTAGTTATTTTATGAATGAAAACGTCTTTCTGTTTTCGAAGCAGAAAAGGAGAAGCGAAGCGATTTCTCTTAATCTTGTGCTTTTGAATGACATAGTGAAGCATATTGAAATACTTCCAGTTTTCTGAGAGTTGAATATTTTCCAGAAAGTCTAATAATTTTATTATAATTCATGAGAGTAAAGTTGGAATTGAATTTCTTAAATTAATATATTTGTTGATATATACATACATGTACATATCACGTAAACAATCACACCATGTCCTTTTTAAGATATCCAGAGATGACATAGGCCTCTTTACCTTTGAATCCAGGTCTCGCTTGGTGCATATCTACATATCTCGTCGTACATGCTTTTCTGTGTCTCAATTTTTTTACATCTCTCTTAGTCTTTTTTTTTCAACAATCTCCTTCCACTATTTCCTCGGTCTACATACCCTTTCTCTTCCTTTATTTCAGGCATATGTATATATGTTTCGTAAGTCTTTCACAACTCATTCTGTCAATGTGGCCAGACTATCTCAAGTCCCTTTTCATATACTTTTATTATCCACTTCTAACAAAAAGTTATCCTATATCCGATATTTTTTTTAAACCTGGCGAGTTTATTGCCATGTGGCAATCTCTTCCAACCAACCAAAAATATGTTTTTTTTTATAGGCCTTAAGTGAAAACCAGACTGGAATCCTATTTAACAAAAATCTGGGTTTTTTGTCTAGTATCGAACAATACGAGATGTTCTTCCCAAGGTATACATACCAATTCGCCAATTTCCTATTGGGGAAAGAAGAGAAGACAGAGTGCCAAAATTTCCAATCATCACATACTTCCTTCCCCTCTACATCCATAGAGATCGTATCGTTTCCCCTACTCCTTACCTTTTCTAATTTAAATTCAAATTAATTTGGTCCAACCATAGTTTTTCTACCTTCACTTCTTCTTTTGCTTATAAAAATGTAAAAAAAAAACGTGCCTCGACAAAAAGTAGCATTAAAAAAGGCGTGATGTAGCCAAAATTAAAGAAAAAAACAGTAAAAAGTGTTTGTTAAATAGAATAGTATGCGTGGCAAGTTGTATGAACGTAACAGAAATGAATTATGTGTGTCAGAGTGACACAATGAAGGGGATATCGAGATATTAATAAGGACATAATGTGCTTGATTCCACGCACACTGCAATGAAGTATTGTCATGTGATGTCAAATTCGATGGTTGTCTTTCATATCCCTTTACAGCTACAAGCGGTGTACCCCAAGGATCGCATCTAGGACCAATAATATTTCTCTTATTCGTTAATGATATAGTTGACACACTAAGTGATGTAGAGATTTTACTTTTTGCTGATGATTTTAAAATGTTCAAAGTCATAAATAATACTGCTGATTGCCTTAAATTTTTTTTTAAATAAATTACAACAATGGTGTACCACCAATAAACTGCACTTAAACCTGAGTGAGTTCATTAGTTTTTATAGAAATAAAAACCCAATTAATCACGAGTATTCGCTAAATCAATATATATTGAAACGTGTAGCTTCTATAAGAGACTTAGGAATTATATTTGATGAAAAACTTTCATTTATAGAATATGTGAACAAAATCCCTCGGGAGAGTTCAAAAATCTTGGGATTTGTACTAAGAACTGCCCAACATTTCTCGGATTTTCGATCATTAAAACTCCTGTACTGCTCTTTGGTATGTAGCCGCCTTGACTTCAACTCATCAATATGGTCTCCTCATTACGCCGCCCATGCACAAACTTTAAAACGTGTACAAAGCAAATTTCTAAGATTCATAAGTTTTGAACTTGGAATACCACATGAACAAAGAAATTATCCCAACTTATTAAATGCAATGAAACTCTGAAGCTGTGTGACAGAAGAAAAACAGCCGATATACGAGTATACAAAATCATTCACTCAGTGATTGATGCACCTCACTTACTCGCAAGCATTTCATTTCGTATTCCCACTAGATCCACAAGACAGCTCAATCCCTTTTATACCGAAAATTGCTATACTAATTATAAAATCAACTCCTCTATAATTCGTATGCAAAGACTTGGAAACGAGTTTTGCAATAATTTAGATATTTTTAATATAAGTATATATAGTATAGTGTTCGCCAGAATATCACAACAATATTTAGAAATAGCTACTAACTTTGTGCTCTCCTTTATTAATATAAATAACGTAATATAAACAAAACATTAAGGACAATACTTTGCCTCTGGAGTTGAGTAACCCTGCATCAACATGTATGAAGGTTTTGATTCTGCAAAGCAACTTGCATCTCGTTCTACTAATGAGGCAATGTGTTTTTTATATCTCAATATCAATCCATATAATTCCCACAAAATTCTCAAAAAATCCAATATTTGTTCTTTGTATGCGTTATTCCACTAAAAACAAATCTGAGTACTTTACCTCTATAAAATAAGTCTTCGATAATTCCGTAAGTCTGCTTGGTGAAGTTTGGTAATATTTTGTGATATACATACATAACATATATTGAACTTAAATATACATATAATTATTAAATAATTATAAAACAATCACTGTAATTTATTATTACTACTGCTTTTGTATCTTCATGTTAGTTTAAGATAAAGTTTTGTATTATTTGTCAATAATTTTAAGGATAACTTGTCATATGTTCATTTGTATATAAAGACACTGTTGTGTCGTTAATTAAATAAATAAATCTCTACCAATCTCGATAGAGACATGACGTGAGAATGATATCGCAATTGTTATGCTTGATTTCATGGAAATCGCAATGAAGTCGAGATTTCAATAGGGATATGGCGTGATGATTATACTGTCCTTATTTTTATGCTTGATTTCATGCATACGAGTACTTAGGAAGCACTTGAAAAGGACCCCGACGAAGTCTTAGCAAAATGTATCTTATATTATTTATAGTTAATGCATTAACATTGTGGAGGTTTAAAGACATTGTAATTTGTTTTTTCAGACACTGTTTATTCCCCTTTATGTAACAGTACACCCCTACCGGTTTCCAGTTTTATACCGTTACATAAAGTGTAATATACAATGTTTGATAAAACAAATTACATTTTTGTATGTACTAGAGAACGTAGAAAACTACAAACCATTTGCTGGATTTAAGTTAAGGAATTAAAAAAAAGTTTTCTTTTTTCAACAGTAATTAAATATACAAAAAGTGCTTTCTTAGAGCACCTGACATGAACCGGAATTATTTACTGGAATATACAATAAAGTGGAATAATCATTGTTTGGTAAAACAAATTACAAAACGTATTTTTATATTATGTATGAAGACTACACACATATATCATACACTACACTACACTTTAATCCAATTAAATCGCTACCATATATCGGAAGATTCATAAAGATTTCTTTGTAGTTTTTCTCCCCCTGGTAATTTTTCTGTTTTTTTTTTACCATATATATTTTCTTGCCACCACATTTCGATGCGCGGAAATACCTCACCAACCGCCATCTTTCTATTCTAACTATTTATTTATTTTACAATATTTTTAATTTGTCAATAATATTGGGTTCGAATCCCGATATAGAGCGCCCTTGAGAAGTGTCTGCTCTCGAAACATTGCTATAGAAGTGATCTTCTCATTATTATTAATATTTTATTACAATGACGTGGAGATCTATTATTTCTGCCTAATACAATAAGAACATGACGTGATGATTTTTTGCTTCATTTCATGCATATTGCAATATCCGTATGGTATTACTTGTAACAGCTTTGATTATATACCTACTGCATGTATCAAGTCTGTAATTATAATTTATGAGCCCACGCCATATATCATTCTTTTTTATGACATAATAACACGTCTCTTTGTGCAATAATAAGCCTCGTTGTTCTTATCTTAGTTTCCATTCTGCAAATATTCCTATTTAAATAAATGATTTTTATACTTTGATGTTACCGTGGCGTCAAATATTTGACGAAATCGTTAAATAACATTTTGCTCACCTGATTATTTATTAAAAAAATGTTCTAATATTTCTACATATAAAACATACAGTACCCGGCGGTAAGTAATACACATCGGGCTTAAGAAAGAGACTGTCGGCCATAATCGGCCAACTTTGGCTTTATAGAGCGTCGTCTCTGTCATTCATACACGTGTTCCGTCGCGATTTGTCAGTCGTTGGCAAGCGTTCTAGGGCGTGGTCGCGTCCACTTCAAAGTATATGAATGACAGAGACGACGCTCTACAAAGCCGAAGTTAGTCAATTATGGCCGACAGTCTCATTCTTAATCCCGATGTGTATTACTTACCGCCGGATACTGTACATATATCTCATCAGCGCACATTCATTTACTGCATGATATGGCCCTCTTCAAGTTGTTTCCAAAAATCCGGTCTTTTGCGCATTGCTGCCACGTTATCGATGCTTGCTTACGTATTTCGTCCTTTTGGCATGCCTTTGGTCTTCTTGCAGGCCTAATTCTGCCTATTGAGTACCACTGGATTAATTCATACATCCAACGATAATCCGTTGTTCGGAGGACGTGCCCGGCTCCCTTCCACTTCAGTCTTTTTGCGACTTCCATAATATCCACAACTTTTGTTTGGGCGCGTATTCACTCATTACGTTTGCGGTCTCACCTGTTACAACCTAGCATGCACCTCTTATTGTTGCGTTGTGTTGTCTGAAACTATTGTTTCATTCGTACAAAAAGAGTCCATGATTCGCATCCATATGTTAGTACTGGTAAGATGCATTGGTTAAATAACTCCCGTTTGAGATAGATTGGGATAAACATATGTTTATATCTATTATATATAAATTTTCACAGGGAGCGTTTTAGTTTATTGCAACCATGAAACTAGCCCCAAGACATGACTTGTTGATTTTTACCCTAAAACTTTTCAAGATCCGTAAAAAGTATTTTGAAGTTTTATTTTCTGATATTTGATCTGTATTGAGTGGATACAAGGATATTTAAAAAAAAAATCTTAAATTTTTGTGTTCCTTACTGTTTTTTTTTAAGAATCTTTCCTAGCTCGTAATACATCCCCTGGCCTCCTTTGTATGGCCTGTTGATGCTTGTATTATATGTATTTATGGTAGGTAGTATGTATGCACGTATGTCTTTCTGATATATTTTGTATAGCTGTCATATGAATGAGTTTTGTTTCACTTACATTTTGTATTCACGCGCACTCTTCCTTTTAATTTCTCTTCCTATTTCCTTCCTTTGAATTTAACAATTTTTTTAACGTGATTGCTCGAAAAAAATGTATGTATTTGATCTGCCGGATTTGTGATTTTCAGATTAATTCGATTTCAATGTGGCTGTGATGTTGACCAGTGGCAATTTATTATTATAATTGAAGTACGTTATAACATTTTAAACATCATGTTTTACCCGTCACCAATCAATGTTTTCTGGCCTTATGTAGACACGTTTTTGATGAATAATAATGGATTGAAATCCTGAGTATAGTTGAAATCCTCTTGAGGAGATTATAACCTCTAAACGGCGCTATTTATATCGTATTTTATTATTATTACAAATAAAAGAAATAATATTCGAACATTTTACACCTATTAATAAATATTTATTAATTTCTTTTATATACGAGTATAACGTGACAAAGAAAACAAAATAAAGGAAAAATATTACTATAATGAAATAAAAACACGAATAAAAATAATACTAGATATAATAATTCATACAAAACATAGTAGAACTGCCAAAATATTGTAGTACTTCAGAAATGTTTGCCCAAGGTCATCTGTCAGGTTTTTATGTACTTATGAGAATGTGCATGTGGAGTCTACATACATGAGCGTATAATGCAAACTGACAACTCATTAATTAGAGATATTGCGAGTCAACGATTTGTTATGCGCTACTGTGGAATGCGGTTAGCAACTAGATAAAAATGTTTATTGCCACAACAAGGGAGTGTGTCTGAATGGAATGTCAATTTAATATTTTAAATTAGTTTAAAATATCAGATTTGTATCCTCTTCTACTGTTTTATGTTTCACTTTTTTTTTTTTTAATTTACTCGTATATTTAATTAATTCTGTATAATTTTTTGGTGGTGTGTATTGGATTGCACACCCTGGCGCACTTTTTAAAATAAATTAAAAATTATTGTTATTTTTAGTATAACATTCAAATATATGTAACATAGATACATACCGTTTCCTTGTCGCGGTAGGCAGAGAAAACTGAGCAACAGACTTTCCTGTCGCGACACATATTTCGCCTCTTCTTCATCCATACACCTTCTCATAAAATTACGTTACTCTGACTTTTAAATTTCGTTCTTTCAAAATATCATCTACTTGATTCAACCATACCTTTCTTGGTCTTCCTTTTGTACGCGTACCACTCACTCTTGCAATGTATATTTATTTGTTTTGTAAGTCCACCTTCATTCATTCATTCTTCATTCAATATTATCATGTCAGTGCTCCTATTTCCACATAATTTAATCAATTCATCCACGTTTCACTTCTATATTGGTACTTGAATACTGTTGTGGAATATCCTCCTGGCAGATTTTTAGATGTTTTAGTGCCCCATTGATATTTTTCCATTTTCCACACGCCTTTGAATATCTACTACCTTAATATCAAAATTCTACCTTATTATAAAAACAACCTTAATATCAAAATTCTACCTAATATAAAAAAAAATACCTTAATGTCAAAATACTACCTTAATATAAAAAAAAAACTACCTTAATATCAAAATTCTACATTAATATAAAAAAAACTACCTTTATATCAAAATTCAACCTATTATATAAAAATACTACTTTAATATAAAAATTCTACCCTAATATAAAAAATACTACCTTAATATCTAAATTCTACCTTTATATTAAAAAAAGTACCTTAATATCAAAATTCTACCTTAATATTATATAAAAAACCTACCTTAATATCAAAATACCTTAACTTGCTTGAATCTTTAATTGATCCCCTATATACCACATTTACTTTTACTTTCATACTTTTCTATCACCATGTATGTCTTTAGATTTCGCAACACTCATTCTCAGACGTTTCACATATATTTTTTTAAACATATTTATTTAAAAAAAATGTTTACTAATTTAAATTGTGAATGCTCAAACATTTTAATATTAATTTAGAAAAACGAATATTTGAATAGGATGAAAGAGTCCAAATATTAATTGGCAGAGGAATATTAAAATAAGAATATTCGTGGAAAGTGGATAATTATATATTCAGCAACTTTTACACATTTCTAATGAAATCCCCATTTATAAAGATCTTTTTATGTAATTCTCAGTGCACATGTGCCAGCTTTTTTCTTTGAATGAAATATGTGTAGTTGCACGTGAATGTACGAGTCATCTCCCATGATCAAGCCAAATTTAGATTCTCCGAATATTATTAGATCTACACCCATATGTATCCCTATCTTCTAAGAGATTTGTCTTTTATTTTATTTTTTGTAGCTTTTTTCAAAAAAAAAATTATGCTCTACATTAAAATTATGCACATGGATATCAACAATAATATGAAACAAAAACTGGTCGATAGAAAGAAATTGCTTTTAAACAATAAGGCTCGCTCCGTCCTTGGCATGCTTTAAGAAGCGACTGAAAAAACTCTTAATTTCTAGTCAGTAAAATAACGTGTTTCATTCCTGATTTTTCTTTTCCTTTCCTCTTCACCATCCTTTCTTTTCCTTTTGATATGAAAAGGAATGTTCTCACTTTATATGAAAATGAATGTTCGTGTGATTGTCCGTCTTTGCGGGGTTCATGGGCATGTGCTCACGTATATGTTTATGAATTTCGTGGGGATGGATAGTCATTTGAATGATTTATGCGAACACGTAACTTGCGTCATTTACTTTTGTCTGGTTAGCTGGAAGAGATTGCCGCCTGGCAATAAGCCCACCAGATTGTATTTGCGATAAAAGTGTTAAAAAAATATGTCTAGAAGATCAATTTTATTTACGTGAAAGGGTTTAGTTACTAAATAAATATTAGTAGAGTACTAGTAAGATTAAAACAAATTCGATATTTTTTGATACATTTATTTCAGTAAAATAAAATTTGATACTTGACTTGGAATGGGATATTACTGGTCTATGGAATGGGATATGACTGGTATAAATAAGTCATCTATTGTAGATATAAATCAATTCAACAATGTATCCCGTTGGAACTCTGGTTATACTCGTATTTAAGAAGAATTGATAGACATATTTCGTTTAAGGACGGGTCATTGCGCTTGGGATAGATGACGTATATTTTGAGGATAATAGAAATAAAAAATGTCTACTTCATTCTATCCTGACACATATTTCGTTTCTGAAACAACCATACATCTCGTCATGCGTAATCTCTTATTATATACTTTTTAAACATAGAAAGTCAGAGAAATCGTAGAGATTGTATAAGAAGGTGTATTTAAACTCTAATTTTTTTCATTCATTTGGTCATATTATAATTGTCTAGGTCTTCCTAATATTTATAAATATTTCACCATTCATTCTTTATACGTATCCAAACCATCTCAAATGCCTCTTTTTTTTCGTATTGAGCGTTACACCAATGCGCATTATTTACTTATGTCTTCATTCCTTGTTATGTCCTTCATTCCTTATCATACATTATTTTACTTCACATTCTTTGAAAAGTTTTAAATTATACCACATGCGTTTAACTTTCATAATTTTTTGGTCACTTCCAAGGTCTACTTGCATAATCTTATGTGGGAACCAACATTCCATACGAGCAGTCCACTTTGCTTCCCTTGAAATTATTCGGTGGGTAAACACATTGTACAACCAACCATTTACTATATTGCTGCTACTTTCGCCACGTTATATTGTATACAGTGAAAGTGTATAACTAAAAAAAATTATTAAACACATTTAGATGTGAGGAAGTATTCAATGTAAAGGAAAGTAAGTGGGGACTGTGGCCCTTATGACTTTTGTTTCCTTACATTTAACTTTTTTTTGTATATTTTTAATCCTTCAATAAGAGGGGGTTTAACCCCCTAGTTTGAGTGCCCTTGCGGGGGAGCCTGATTTCTGAAGGGAGTTGTATAAATTATAATTTTATTATTATTTCAATAACCAATTCCGATAAGAACACGCTTCCAAGATTTCCTTGACTTGTTCGAATGATTCGTATTTCACTTTTATTTCATGGACACTCTTATTTTCTCCCTCAATAATTTCGCAATAACCATAATTATCGACTTTCCAATATTCATACTCAACTCTGATTCAAACGTTCGTGCAAACAAAACGCTGTTACATATTCCATCACTCAACGGTATCAAAATCTGCTAAGACGATATAGTATTTTGGTGCCAACTTTGACGTGTGGGAGTGAAACGTGGACGTGGAAAAGACTGAGATGAGGCGAGCAAATGCTGTAGAATTGCGTGCATTAAGAATAATAAATGGAATGACAACGTTTGACAGCACACAGAATGATGTGATAAAGCATGAATGTGAACTTAAAGCTGATGTGTTGATTAAGATGAAGAAGATCACTCTGAAATGATTTGGGTATGTAGAATGAACTCCGTGGCCTGGTGGTAAGACACTTGTCTGCCAATCCGGAAGTTGCGGGTTCGATCCCCGCTGGAACCCAGATTTTTTTTAATAGGATTCCAGTCTGGTTTTCACATAGGGCCTATTAAAACATATTTATGGTTGGTTGGAAGAGATTGCTACATGGCAATAAACTCGCCAGGTTAAAAAAAATGAATGAATGAAGAAATAACTCCGAAACAAACACACAGTGCAAGAGGATCAGAATTAATGCTGTAGAGATGCGTGCATTGAGAATTATACATGGAGGGACTATGTTTGGCAGATAAGGGATGAATATTATAGGAATAGGGATGAATACAAGTGATGAATTAAGGCTGATGTGATAAGTAAGATGAAGACTACGTTGAGATGGTTTGGGCATGTAGAACGAGTGAATGAAGAAATAAATAAAAAACAGATATACAGTACAGATACAGTACAGATATACAGTACAGAAAACGTATTAGTGGAATACGAAGGAAAGTATTGTTGGATCGAGTAAATTATATTCTGAAAGTAGGAAACGTAGAAAGACAGAGAAATCGTAGAGGTTATATGTGAAAGTGTTTGGATGGAGAAGAGGCTAAGAATGCGTATCGAGTAAGGAAAGTATGGCGCTCTTACTCCCGACAGAGAAATGGCGTGATGGTATACATGAATTTATCATTTTAAACATCAACGCGAATGAAATCGCGCATAATGTTAACTTGGAATAAAACGATAATTTCGACACCTACAGAAATACATGCCGTGAGCGAATTTGAATGCTAACAGGTTAAACATGACGAAATACCTCCAATTATAACATAACTTCTTATCGGCAAGTACTGATTGATAAGTACAAACAAATATATTTTGAGAATCATTGCCCGAGCTCACGCTCCACATGTTTTTTATTGATTATTTTCACTCCAGAGATTTGTTTAATTTTCTTTCTAATTGTGTACAATCTTGGTGGTCTGAAAGGTGTAAAGCGAAAGGTAACAACGGCAATGGATTAGAAAAAAACAAACTTACTCGAAAAGAACAATATCAAAATCTGCTTAGAGAACAATCCACAACAGTATTTAAGTACCAACTCAATGGATTAGAAAAACAAACTTACTCGAACAGAACAATATCAAAATCTACTTAGATAACAATCCACAACAGTATTTAAATACCAACTCAATAGATTAGAAAAACAAACTTACTTGAACAGAACAATATCAAAATCTGCTTGGATAACAATCCACAACAGTATTTAAATACCAACTCAATGGATTAGAAAAACAAACTTACTCCAACAGAATAATATCAAAATCTGCTTAGATAACAATCCACAACAACATTTAAATACCAACTCAATAGATTAGAAAAACAAACTTACTCAAACAGAACAATATCAAAATCTGCTTAGATAACAGTCCACAACAGTATTTAAAAACCAACTTAAGAACTACTAGATATAGTATTGACTTTAATTCAAGTGGTGCTTAATCTTAGAATACCGAGGATGGAAACAATATTGTTTCCCGACAACGCTCTTTGATATGTACAAATTGCCGATTGGTGGACGTCGAAAAATATTAAAGAGAACTGAATAAATGCTCAAATGAAATGTGTGCACTGAGAAGAATACATGGGGTGACAATGTATTAAGTATAAGGAATGGAGTGTTTAAGGCTGTATGTGAGCTTAACACTGATGTAACATAGTGATAACGATAAAGAGGCCCACTTTGTTAAGGTTTTGGGCTAAAACCTCAACAATAAGTTGATTAATCATATGAATGCAGAATATAGATCTTATTGCTTTTTCTTTCATACGGTACAATTCAACTTATCCATCACTAATTCAGACATATTGAAGAGCGTGGCAAGGACGCAATATTGTATTTGGCCCCAATAATCGAGCCTTCCACCTTAGAACTGGACCTCTCAACTTATATATCGCTAAATCAAACATGTTGAAGAGCGTGGAAAGGACATAATATTGTCTTTGGCCCCAATAATAGCCTTCGAGTTTAGAACTGGTACCCCTCAACTTATCCATCGCTAATTCAGACATATTGAAGAGCGTTGCAAGGACGTAATATTGTCTTTGGCCCCAATAATCGACCCTTCGAGTGTAGAATTGGCACCCTCAAATTTAGCCAGCACTAATTCAGGTATATTGAAGAGCGTGGCAAGGACACAATATTGTCTTTGGCCTCAATAATCGAGCTTCGAGTTTAGAACTGGTACTCCTCAACTTATCCATCGCTAATTCAGACATATTGAAGAGCGTGGCAAGGACACAACATTGTATTTGACCTCAATAATCGACCCTTCGAGTTTAGAATTGGCACCCTCAAATTTATCCACCACTAATTCCGATATATTGAAGAGCGTGGCAAGGACACAATATTGTCTTTGGCCTCAATAATCGAGCCTTCGAGTTTAGAACTGACTGAGTAGACACATAATTCGAGGTTTGATATTACAAGTCTTGGTAATAATACTTGAGTACATGAAAAGACAACAATACTTGTATACATACTCAGCGCATGCGAGCACTGTTACCTTACAAACTATAGTATCTCACCTTTGACGTCCTCCGTGGTCTAGTTGGTAAGACGCGGAGGTTACGGGTTCGGTTCCCGCTGGAACCAAGTTCAAAAAAAAGGTTTTTAATCTGATTTTCATTCAATATCTCATTAACATCTTATTGATAAGTTGGAGAAGATTGCTACATGATAATTATTCCATAAGGTTGTACTGTATACAAATAAATTGTTATATATCATTTGCTAAGACACTGCTGTAACTGCCAGACGTGATTTGTTTAAAACTCGTATTAATGTATTCGAGTCCCGAGCCAGAAATCCCTTGAGAATAATTTGCTCCCTAAACGGTGCCATATAAAATTTTCCTTTGAAAACCCAATTTGTAATCTTTTTATTCGGGTGTTATCAAAAATCGAACCCAAACCCATATAAACTAGACCATATACGAGTAGGTCGTCCTAACAGAGGTAATTACAAATGTCTACATTTATTCTTACATTAACGAGAAAATACTAACATAACAAATATATTGTATCAGACGTATGCGTCACCATAAAATATGATAATTTTTTTTTGTTATTTTTTGATTCTCGGTTATATTTTGATGTTTTTTTATGTATAATTTTACGTTTGTTGAGGTCCGTGCTGTCACGACCGTAACTGAAATGTTCTTTATGCGCGGCCATCGCGAGACAATATCAAGTCAGCCGGCCCATGCATGCGAAAACTTGCGAGAATTGTGATATCTCGCAAGTCAGGACAACATGCACGGGTGAAAACAAGCGCTTGCGATGAGCGATTGGCCGCACATGAGGAACCCAAAAGTAAAAAAAATACATTCTCAGTTAACTCCAGTCTACGGCATTTTACTTGCGACCATCTACTACCTGCTAAAGAGGAATCTCTTCATCCCGCTACTTTTCATCGGAAAATCATTAAGTGTTCCGAAATCTCCGTGCATTGAACCGCAGTCACCCACCTATTTCTACAGTCTTTGTACTGTGCCGTACATATATAGTGCGAATGTGAGTGGAAGGCGTGGTAGAGAAAAACCATTAAAAGTATGGTTGAATCAAGTGAACGATAATTTGAAAGAAGGAAATGTTTAAGTCAGAAAAATAGTAGGATGTGAAAAAGAGACAAAATATGTATATGTCGCGATAGAGCAGAAGACGCTCTCCCATTTCTGCTTACCCAGACAGAAATACGGCGTGGTGGTATGTATGTATAATCCTTGATTAATCATACTAAAAATAGAGATGAAATATTAAAAAAAATCTCGAATTCCAGTAGTTGCTAAGAAATTAGCCACAGTATTATTTTGAGCCATAAAAATTATTTTGCATACGTGAATTTGCATGAATTTTATTTTTGACATTGCTTTGTTCTTTGTTCCTCGTCTTTGAGAGCTGGACCAAGAAAAAAAAAAGCTTTTGATTAGTTGCCATGGAGATAACTAGAAATATTTCTGTATATATACAAATAATATATTAATGAAAAGTTTTTCTGGCAATACTTTTTGCGGTTGCTAAAATTAAATGTTGAGACTGGAATAATTCATTTGTTGACTTAGTCATTAATTTAAACAAGTAT
>OX463849.1:6265984-6310463 GCA_949825065.1 Odontocerum albicorne
ATATATATATATATATATATATATATATATATATATATATATATATATATATATTTTTTTTTTTTTGACAGATTCGATTTATAACTGCATCAAATTTGCGATAATTTTGTTGAATCGTATAGGTTTTTAATACATATTCGCTAAAATTTGTTGATTTTTTTAATTATATATACATATTATCAAGCCGTGTACAGGTTTTTAATATTATCAAGCCGTATACATACATACATACATACATACATCTGACTGCCGATTTGATTCCGGAGTATAGTGGTGGATCCAAATTTCATCCATTGTCACATAACGATGCAAAAACTCCTGTTTATTTCGCGTAAACAGTGCCAAAAAGCGCTCTGAATCATCGATACGTTGTTGTTTCTGTTCCATTGTAAGCAAACGCGGCACCCATTTCGAAAAAAGCTTTCTCATGTGCAAATGTTCATGCAAAATAGCGTAAACACTACCAAATGATATCTTGAGGATGTCAGCTATCTTACGCAACTTAATTTTGCGATTTTCCATCACGATTTTGAGTTTTTTTTTAATGTTTTCTGGTGTAACAGCCTCATTTGGACGACCAGAGCGTTCAGCATCATTTGTGTCTGTACGACCGCGTTTGAAATCAGCATAACACCGACAAATGGTTGTTTTCGACGGAACAGAGCCCGGATAACACTTTTCAAGCCATCGCTGAGTTTGAACGGTATTTTTTCCCATTAAAAAGCAAGGTATCAACACACGAAATTCGTTTTTTTCCATTGTTTTGAAAATAGCAAAAGTAGCGTCACTTAAACCACTGTAACTCAATGACGCAATGTCGGAATGTCATGAAAGTTTGACACGTAGCTTTTAAAGGTTGGTACTAACTGAGAATGGTATGGATTTGTTATTAGAGGCGCCATCTGTTGGCTAGTCCCGGGACTTATTGATCGATGTGCTATATATATTGTATATAGTGCAAATGTTAGTGGAATACGTGGTAGAGGAAAACCAAGGAAAGTAGGTCTGGATCAAGTAAACGGTATTTTGAAAGAAGAAAATGTAAAAAGAATTATATAAAGATATTTATAACTTCCGTGAGCTATTTCGTAAGATGCCTGTCTTCCGACTCGTGGAGAGGAGAAAGGGTGCAGGTTCTAGTCCTGTAAGAACCAAGATATTTAAAAAAAATCCAGTCTGGTTTTCATTTAAAGCCTCTTGTACATCTTTCTGGTTGGTTGGAAGAGCTCACCACATTTTTAAACTCACCAGGCTGTACTGTATACAATGAAAATGTTTTATAATATTATTCATACCATCACGCTGTTTCCCTCTTAAGGAACGTGAAGAGGACAGAACGCAAGACTTTCTTATAGTTACATACTCGTATATATAATATTTCGCCTTTTCTTCATCCATTCTCATACAGTTCTTTCGATTTATTTCAATCAATTAGCTCCCTATGATATAATCACCACCATAAATCGAGTCCGACAACATAATGTGGTTGAGAAGCAACTTTTTGACAGAGGTTGTCTTCGTCTTTGCATCATTCCACTTAATGGAGTCACTTTTGCGTAAGATTAATCCATTCAGCAAGATTGCATCAATTCTCCTAACTGGTACAAATATTTCGTTATAACACGACATATGCCCATCACCATAAATTATATTCAAAACATTGCCAATTTTGGACCACATCATCATTGAAAATGAAGCTTTAAGTGATCTTAATTTGACGTTTACCAAGTTTGACATTCAGGATATTAATAACATAAACACAGTTCTTGTTAATAAGGATATTCGACAGGCTGTTATTATCTTTATAAAGGGGGGCAGTTCCCAATTACAATCCTTTGATGTATGAGCCACGCTATCATAGTTCGGGGAATGTTAATTAACTTCACGGAAACGATCATTAACGTGCATCTATGTACGTATCGTTATAATTTTATTTTAAAGTGCTTTGCGACTTGTTCAATATGTTTTTTTTAACAAGTCTGCGTGGTTTTTCTGACTAACAAGTAAAAATATTATTTATTTATTTAATTAACGACACAACAGCGTCTTTATATACAAATGAACATGTGACAGGTTATAAAGTACTTAAAATTATTGACAAATAATACAACTTTTCTTAAACTAACATGAAGATACAAAAAGCAGTAAAAATAATAAATTACAGTCATCGTTTTAAAATTATTTAATAATCTTTGAGATTTTTGTGGTAATTTTATGGATAGATATTGAGATATATTATAGAAAACACATGGCCTCATTAGTAGAACGAGATGCAAGTTGCTTTGCAGAATTAAAAAATTATATGTATATTAAAGTTCAATACATGTTATGTATGTATACCACAAAATATTACCAAACTTCACCAAGCACACTTACGTAATTGTCGAAGACTTATTTCATAGAGGTAAAGAACTCAGATTTGTTTTAAGTGGAATAACGCATACATAGAACAAATATTGGATTTTTTGAGAATTTTGTGGGAATTTTATGGATAGATATTGAGATATAGGAAACACATGGCCTCATTAGTAGAACGAGATGCAAGTTGCTTTGCTGAATCAAAACCTTCCTACATGTTGATGCAGGGTTACTCAACTCCAGAGACAAAGTATTGTCCTTAATGTTTTGTTTATATTACGTTATTTATATTAATAAAGGAGAGCACCAAGTTAGTAGCTATTTCTAAATATTGTGATATTCTAGCGAATACTACAATACATATACTTATATTAAAAATATCTAAATAGTTGCAAAACTCGTTTCTAAGTCTTTGCATACGAATTATAGAGGAGTTGATTTTATAATTAGTATAGCAATTTTTGGTATAAAAGGGATTGAGCTGTCTTGTGGATCTAGTGGGAATACGAAATGAAATACTTGCGAGTAAGTGAGGTGCATCAATTACTGAGTGAATGAATATTATAGTTCATACGATGCAAAGTTTTTTTACGATATATTTAAAATATTTTTTATCACATGTTTGACGTATTTCACAGCTATTACAAATTTTGCGGTATTGAAAAAATGCTCAAGTTATAAAAAAATCGTTAAACTATGTGGGTTTTACGTAACAATTGCTATTGAAAATGTCATCAGCGTAATAAATTGTTACGCTTTCAAGGTTTATGTTTCAACAGTTTATGTTTGTGATTTAACTTTTTCTTTATTTGGATTGAAACTTATAACATTATTTGGATTAAAACTTAAAACCCAGAAAAATTAACCAGGACGTAATTGTATATTCAAACCATCAAGAGACACTCTCACTCGTATATTGAAACCACCAAGAGACACTCGTACTCGTATATTGAAACCATCAAGAGACACTCATATATTGAAACCATCAGAAGGTTTGTTGTTGTATGTTCACAAACTTAAAATGTTTTTATCAAAAGATAGTCTTCAATAATATTTTAATACTTTCTTTGATGTATGTATGTGAGTCAAATTAGGACGTGGAAAATACTTAAAATATCTAAATGAATACTTAAGAAATGCGTCCACTAAGAAGACTACACATGGTGACAATGTATGACAAAACACGGAATGAAGTAATACGATAAATTATGAATTGGGTGTTGATATTGAAAATTTGAGTAAGATGAATAAAGCACTCGAAGATGATTTGGGCATATAGAACGAATGAATGAAGTAAAATAACTAGGTACATAGTGCCAATGTGTGTGGTACAGGAAGACTATGAAAAGTATGGTTGGATCAAATGTTTTAAAATGGGGAAAGTAAGAAGTAAGTAAAAAGTATGAGCTGTATAACAAAGAATATATACATTGTAATTTATTTTTATCAAACACTGTTTATTCCGTTTTTTTGTGACGGTATAACCCTACCGGTTTCAAGGCTTTTACCTCATCTTCAGGGGAGCGCAAACAGGACATGAAACCGGTAGGGTTATACCGTCACAAAAAAGTGGAATAAACAGTGTTTGATAAAAAATAAATTACAATGTCTTTAAACCTCCACAACGTTAATACCTTAACTATAAACAACATAAAGAATATAGATGTAGAAGAGGATAAATATGTGTCTTGAGAAAGAAAAGTCTGACGCGCTGTTCTCTCTGCCTACCCTACAGGGTAAGGGGGGGATGTTATGTATAAAAAGAAAATGTTTTTCGGAATTGTATTGAGGATGAAGGCTACAACGCTTTCGAAACTTTGGCCATCATTTAACTCTCCTTAACACGGCCTGCAGACTCTGAAAAACTCACTCGTCTTACATTCAAACTTATTTGAGTTATAAATGTTCGCTATAAAGAATAAATTACGTTACAACCTTATCAAACAGCGCATTAACAGAAAAGAGGTCATTGTCAACCATAATCGTTAGGTGCGCATATTGACAAATCGTTTGACTTTGTATGTCGCTCTAGAGCAGTGCTCCGCAACCGGTGTGCCGTGGCACACTGGTGTGCCGTGAGCCGGATACAGGTGTGCCGCGGTCAAATTCAATGTATTTGACATTTTACAATTTTTCATTATGTATTTAATAAACAATGACAAATTATTTTTCATAATATTGTCTATTTTTCAAATTGTAGTATAGAATAATTATTATAACTTAATAATTTTTCAATGGCCCCGCAGCGCCTGGTGCCAACTGTTGAAAACTGCGTAGTGTGCTTTTTACACACCATGGCCGCACCAAATTAGTCATAGACAAAGAAAAATGACCCTTATGCGCGTCGCTGAAGACTCATGCCTAATTTAATGCCTATATATTTTAGCTTTTGGTGTGCCGCGGAATTCTAGGAAGAATTTTGGTGTGTCGTAGGTGAGAAAAGGTTGCGGAGCACTGCTCTAGAGTCCTATTCATAAATGAGAAGGTAATATTAAAAAAAGAACATGTCCACCAATTCACAATGTTGGAAAATCGCAAAAAAAACTGTTTGCATTAAAAATATATGACATAATATTTCATTGTTAAAATATCTGAAATCCTTAAAATCACTTAAGGTGACTTGATTTGTTGTTTAAAATCGAATCATAATAATTAAAATAGTTATTCTAGTTTAAAATATGGACATGATCCTTTTTGAGGGAACAATTCTACTTTAATCTTTTTAGATTGGACAGGTCTGGGACATGATGTTTTTTGTTCGATTTAAAAAATATTACACTAAAAATAATAAAAAAATAATTGGGAAGAGTAATTTATTTTAATTTTAATAACAAAACAAGAGGAAGTGTTACTATAAAACTATAAATATGTCATATGTAGGTGGATAAAGCCGTATAATGATATTATACTGCACGTACGATTTAAAACTGACAGTTGCTGGTGAACTGGTAAGAAGTTAGACACAATCGGAAAGCTATGATTGGCCAATTCGGACATGATCTTTTTTGATTAGTTTGAAGTCTGGACAAGATTATTTTTGAAAAAAATACTTATTTTTTATTATGATTTAGGTGTTTTTTTTTCATTTAAATGAAAATGTTAAACGGTTCCGTACCATCGATACGAATAAATCTGCTTTATCAACTCATTTTTTGTATCGGATGGACATGTTAACTCCTCAAATGTCAAGTGTGGGCGCAGTATAAAAGATCGCTTAGTTGGAGTAGAAAAGATCGGGTAATATATTATGTGTATACTGTATGTGATAGATCAAGTATGTGTGTTTAAATCTGGTGTCCTAATGGCACTACGTAAACAGTAATTTAATTATTACTATAGCAAATATTTCAATTATGTATTTTGTTGTTTCAGTGAGATCGAGAGTGCCATAGATAAGCTGTCTAAGGTGCACATGCGACACATCAACGTGTACGACCCCCACGGTGGCAAGGATAACGCACAACGTCTCACTGGCAAGTTCGAAACCTCGGACATCCACGACTTCAGTGCTGGTAAATCAAGTTTAAATGTCATAGTCCTTAAATAAGGCGTATCAACGTCTTTATCATCCAAGAATTAAATGATAATCTAAACACTTCCAACAACATGTAAAAAAAGGATCCTGACATACTTTGCACATGTTGTTAAAAATAATAATTAGAAATCTTGAGAAATTGGTGATTGGGAGATAGTTAAAGAAAAACGAATAAGAAGAAAGTCTCTTAAAATGAAGACGAAAAAATGTTCATTACATCTGAAATAGCGTATTTTTTTGACTTGCAGATCAAACACTGTAATGTCATTAGGTTGTAAACGAGACGGATCCAGCTGTGACCTCTGAAACCTGTTTTGAAACATATTTTATAGGTTCTCCCTTTATGTTCTGTTGTTATTTACTAATTCTTCCATATACATACTATATTTTAGACACCCAGATATTGCATAATAAAGTAATAATCAATCTGTGTTGATTAAATCAATCAAATATATACATATACTTGTAGTTTGTTAAGTATTATAAAATTTATGATTTGACATAATTATTTTCGAATATAAAAATACTCTTTTTTTTTTTTTATTTGTGGCAATATTTTAGTTACGAGTAATTTGTTATATATACTATAAACAATATATGCAAACAAAATTTAGCTTAAGAGCACAATATCACCTGATCATGACCTAGTTAGTTAGACTTTGGTTATTTCACCCGGGGGCTACGGGTTTAATTTACGTTGGGACCCAGATGTTTTTAAAACGAAGAATTCCAGTGAAGTTTCACTTATGCCCTTTTTATGATTTTTTTTAACCTGGCGAGTTTATTGCCATGTGGCAATCTCTTCCAACCAACCAGAAATATGTTTTTTATAGGCCCTCAGTGTTAACCAGACTAGAATTCTATTTTAAAAAATCTGGGTTCCAGCGGGGATCGAACCCGCAACCTCCGTATCGGTTTTTTTATTGTTTGAAAGAGATTGCCATATTACAATAAGCCAACCAAGTTGTCCTGTATACAGCAAAAGGATAATATAATACATTTTTTAAAATAGTCATTTAAAAGGCAAATCATATCAAAATTGTTAAGCATGTAAGATTTAATGTAAGGTTCCTTTAAAGGTTCCTTTAACTGTCCCGCGATTCTAGAAGCACTAAGTTTATATGTACCTAATAAATATATCCGTGCAAGGAATCACCCTCTGTTCTACATACCACCTTACAGGACGAATATCATGGCTAAACACTCAGTCACGCGTGGTATAGAGATATTGAACCAACTGAATGACACGGTTGATATATTCTCGGTACCGTCTAGCAGTATGAGAAGAATCCTGGCTGATATTACTCCTAACGAATAAGCTAACGCTAGAAGCAGACGCTCTTTGTGTAACAGGAGAAATCCGTGCAAAGTGGATAGAAAAAAAAAAATAATATCAGTAGAATATTTTTAATATATACTTAAATTTTTTTTTTCAGGTGTAGCAAACCGAGGATGCAGTATAAGAATTCCTCGAAACGTTTCCGAGCAGAAGAAGGGCTACTTGGAGGATAGAAGACCGTCATCAAACTGTGATCCTTATGCAGTTGTAGAAGCTATACTTAGAACTATCTGTTTAAATGAATAGACGAATTTTTTTCCATTTTCACAGCAGCTAGAAAGAATATTATGTATTTTGGAGGCTGAACTTCAACACACAGCCTTCAAAAAATGTTTGGTAAATTAAATTAAACATTTTCGTTTTTTTTTTCAATAAGGTACACTATTATTTGGTTGAATATTGAAAAGTATTCCCTTAAAAACTTGGATTTTTTTTCTTGTCATTGAAAATCCATTTTTTGTATTTCTCTTAAGGACCTGTTCTATGTTATCATCAGGACTATCTCTCTAGAGATGTGACTTGCAGCTATCCTTTCACCTTTTTTTGACGGCTTCCTGGGGGACAACTACCAGGGGATATTTCGTGTATTGACATGACTTAAAACAAATCGGTTTTACGTGACCTACCTATTTAAATTATACATGGTACATAAATAAAACAAATGAAATCGAAGAATTATTTTTTGAAAAATTAATTTTGTTTTCAAACAAAGCGTAAATGGATGCAGCTTTAAGTATTTTTTTAAGGTTAAAGTTATTAGCCATTTTAGATTAAAAACATACAAATTTGTAAAGAATGTTTGTAAAATGCTCTTTTATAAAATACCTAATTGATATATTAAATTATCTTCAGCTTCAATATCTCCTTTGGGCTCTTCGCATCCACTCTATTTGTGCATTGTCCCTCATATAATCTCTTCAATGTCCTTTGTACCACTGAATAGTGAATTTAAGTCCCCATCGAAGCAGGCTTTTTGTTCAATGGTTCTCTACCCTTATAGACACAAACTCCTTTTCAGTATTGTATTTTTTGAATCATTGTGATGGGACACCACCTACTGTGGGGCGTATATAGTTCTCTTAATCATCTACCCACCCACTTCTGTTGATTAAAAGAAAACCTTTTCAGATGTAGGTTTGGTGCTGAGGATCCACCACTTTACATGTGTGGCGACATTGAATCAATGTCACACCTGATGGATTATACAATGTCCCTGCAGAAGAGAAACCCTAATGCAATCAATCACAGTTGGAACTTTCAGGTTGATAAGATATAAATCTGGTATTGTGAAAACGATAAGAATGAAATTTGAATCATAAACTGGGCTTGCGTTCTTCTTCTTCTTCAGCCGTTCTGGATCCATTCCTGGATATAAGCCTCCCCTTCGGTCTTCCACAACTCCCTATCTCGGGCACTCTGCATCCACTTAACCCCTGCGGCCCGTCTTATATCGTCCGACCATCTAGCCTGTGGTCTGGGGAGTCTGGGTATGGGGATACCTCTCTTGCCCGTTCTAGGCTGCCATTCCAGGACCTTTTTCGTCCATCGAGAGTCAGAGCATCTGGCAATATGTCTTGCCCAGCTCCATTTTAAGGCAGCTGCTCTCTTAACTATGTCTGTGACTTTGGTTCTCTCTCTTATCCATTTGTTGGTCTTTCTATCTCGCTGTCAAACTCCCAGCATCCTCATCTCCATGGCTATCTGTGTCACTAGTAGTTTTTGCGTTATTCGCTTTGTTAGGACAGAGGTTTCGATTCCATATGCGAGGATCGGTAAGATGCATGAATCAAAGACTCTCTTTTTCAAATGATTGGGTTGCGTTACTTAATCCCAATAAACTTTAAAATAAAAAAAAAACAATACATATTCTTTCTTTTCTGCTTTGGATACTGCCTTACATTATTTTTGTATGTTAAATATTATTCATAGATATAGATTTATTATTAAAACATTAAAACAAACTGAGGAAGAAATGAACATTGTTAAGTAATTAAATGCATAATTTAGAAGACAAAAAAAATGTAAACAAAATAAATATATTTTAAATACTTATTTTAAGTTAAGTTGAATTCTGTTTATTTTTGTTAAGTAAATTAGTATTAATTTAAACAGAAAATTCATTGGCTAAATAATAAAATGTCGTATTACATATACTTAAAAAATATATACTAATAAAATATGTAAGTAAATCATATTTTTGGATTTTTATAATGCATATCACGAGCATATGCACGCATTTCTGTTTAAAGTACCTGTTAATGAAAAAAAATTAAAAAAAGTTTTTTTTTTAATGAATGTTTTTATTTTGTTCCCGTTAATAATGGCAGGATGGATAAAAATTTCACAGGTTGTTGTTTAAGTAGTAACAAATCAGGGGACAAGAATTCGAACTTCTTCATATACTGTAACCGGTTATCCTGCCGTTGGCGATCACTCTTGATCAAATAGCTGTCTTCGATGGCACGAAACGGTTTCTCAACTGTCGTGATGCCTGTCCATCCGGGAATGTTGAGTAACCAAGACAGACGCCTGCTAAGGATAAGAATACGTTGAAATGGTTTGAACTCGAATAACGAACGAATAAAAAAAGAATAACGAAACAGATATACAATGCATATATAAGTTGTAGGCGTATGAGAGTAACAACCAAGAAAAGTATGGTTGGATCAAGTGAATGATATTTTAAAAGAAGGAAAAGTAGAAAGTTGGAGAAATTGTAGAGCTTGTATGAGAAGGTGTACGGATGTGGAAGATGCTCAGGATGTGTGTGGAGTAAGGAAAGTATAGCGCATTGTAATGTGTTATATCAAACATTGTTTATTCCACTTTTTTGTAACGGTATAACCCTACCGGTTTCAAGGCTTTCACTTCGTCTTCAGGGGAGCACAAACAAGACTTTTTTGTGCTCCCCTGAAGATGAGGTGAAAGCCTTGAAAGAAGATGATTAACTATAAATAATATAAAAGTATAGCGCTCTGTTCTCGGTCTACCCCTGCAGGGGAATGACGTGACGTTATGTATGTAATATAAATTTTAGGGAGGGATATTTTTCTCATCTAAATACTCGTATATTACAAAGATACGGAATCTTTGGCCTGTTGATGGTATTTTAGAACATTGTTTTACACCTGCTCGGTATTTGAGATACGATGATATCAATAAATTCTGATCGTTCTTCGATGAATCCACATAACGAATGCTTGAAGCTTATTTAGCATAATGATCTTCATGGTCCATGTTTTATCTCCATAAAGTATTGTAGAATATATCATATAGATATCTTAACACGTCCTGTCCTGTGATTTGTAACTAATACACATTGCTTCTAAAAACTTTGTAAATATAATAAATACTGGGTTCAAATTTTAGGTATTCCTCCGTAATACATTTACGCATTGAAAAAAAAATAATATTAATAATAATTAGCACTTATCGGCCACACCAGAGATATTTTTTGAAAATCGGGAATAAATTCACCAATGCAATCAAACGTGTACCAGTGTGTGACGTAGATATATTCATTCTAAAAAACCTATTCACGTCTCACTCTCAGTCTACTTCGGTATATGGGAACGCAAAAAATAGAATCTCAGCTCGCTCGCTCAGTAGCGGGTTTTCGTTCGAGGTGGTCGCTTCGCCCGTTTCGTGAACATCGTCCGATGTTTTTTTTTCGTGTTTTAAGTAATAAAATTTCAATTATTATCACTTTTGACTTCAAATTTCATTAATTTAAGCGATTGGCTATGAATATTCTTATTTAACCTTTCCTTCCCTGTGTTGGGTATCTTCTACACATTGCTTCTAATAACCATCAATATCTCTATAAATATAATAAATACACGGTTAAGATTTTAGGTATTCCTCCATAATATATTTACGCATTGATTTAAAAAATAATATTAATAATAATCAGAATTTATCGACTACATCGAGGTGTTTTGTAAAGATCGAAAACAAATTCGCATTTAAACGCGGCGAACGCCTCGTCTTGACGATAGGTGAATAGTATGCGGGAAGCGAAACTATATTCGCATCTCACTCTTGCATACTAGACTGAATTGCGAGGAGCTGAACTGTCTCAACGTCGCCAGGAAAGGCGTATGTGCCGGGGTATGCGACTGATGTTCCGCGCCACTAGTTGTCTCTAGGCTCGCAAATAGGTTAGACGTACGCCCGTTCCGTGAGCGTTTTTTAATGTTTTCAGATGGTTTTTTTATGTTTACAGCAAAAAAATCTCATCTATTATAATTTTTAACTTCAATTATAATTAATTAAGGGGATTATCTATGAATGTTCTTATTTTTCCGATTTAAAATCGCTAATTTTTTATTGCGTACTCACTACCCAACACCGTAACACGCGTATTATTTTTATCACCGTAAGGGAAGGGTTAAATTGCTCATTTTTACATGTGTGTTGAATACACAGCGCCGGAACGGGCGGATTTTTTTAGCACAGGAAAGGAAAGGTTCCCAAAGTTTAAGAATCTTTAATTATTGCAAAAAAACTGATTTAATCTCGAGACATCCTGCACCCGTCATTTTAATTCGATACATTACTTCTCTATCTGGGTCATTATCAAAAGTAATTAGACTTTCTTGATATTTGAAACTGTTGGAGCCAATAGTCGTGAACCGATTCAAAGGTAGCATGTTTCATGCAATTAATTATCCATTACTCTTCAATATATCCAAACCAATGACGTGGACATGTTGATGAACATGGAAATGAGACAGTATTGCCCATGACCCCAGTATTCGAGCCTTTAGGTGAAGAACCACTGGAGAATGCAAGTAACTTACATTTCACCGTCATACGTGATGAAAATACTACCGCATGTGAATAGGTAACACTACTCGTACACGTCTAGCGAGTGTTAAGAATTGTTACCAGACGAACTATTATATTTTACGAGACGAGTACACATTTTCATTTTTTTTTGTACCATCGGGTATCGAACCCGAAACCATCGAGTGGAAGCCATGCGTCTTATTTACTAGGTCACGAATATCGTCAAGAATAGCTGGTGTATAATTCAGTGGATAAATGTCATCGGGAAAAGTAGATTCACATGGCTGAAAGGTGTTTGGATTCCCGTTTAAGCATAAAAAAAACCGACAGAATAGACTGAAAATTATACTTGTCTGCGAAAAAGAAATCAAGCAAAAGTTATGATAAATACAAGCATATATAAGAAAACGATAGGACAGAGTGCCAAATTTTCCTCTTATGATTGATTTTTTTCACTTATTCTTCATTTATACACCTAATAGAGGAAAGTTTCCATAGTAACTTGCCCTGCTACCATTTTTCAGGACCTGAAAGATGAAACCTTACTGCAGGTTTAGTCGTTTGACTTTCTTGGGAAAAAGTAGCATCCACTACCTGTTGTAAGGGTTGAACCAGAAAAATCTACGTTCCTTTTCTAACAACTGAAAACATAATATATGACAACCTCCATGGCCTCGTTGGTAAGACGCCTGTCTTCCAATTTGGGGGCTGGATTCTCGCTGGAACCCAGATATTTTTTAAAAGGATTCCAATCTGGTTTTCATTTAAAGTATCTTTAACATATTCCTGGTTGGTTGAAAGAGATTGTCACATATCAATAATCTCACCAGGTTGAACTGTTTGCCACTAAAGATTAAAATTATCCAATACGATACATATACATATACAAACTCCATTAATTTGCTTAATGAAGCGCTTGAAAGTATATCACAAATGTGAGTCAGGAACAGCGATTGTATGAATCTCTGCTGATGGAAGATAGACGATTGTATTTGAAAAATTGTACACGGTTGTATGAACAATCACGACTGTCAAAGTTAGTAGGGACTTGTAACGTCACAAGATAAAGCGTGTGGAAATAGGTATTAGAAATTTGACTCATCATATAGCTTTCGCCACATAACTGAAAAATTAAGGTAAAAACTCACTGTCATATTTAATTATGTCTTTAATTATTTATTAAAAATGAAAAAAAAAACCACGAGAAAGCACCCTATTGATGTTTTCTCATAGGATAAAATAGGCTATTACATACACACATACCATCACGCCATTTCGTTTTCGGAGTAGCTAGATAAAAAAATGCGCCAGACTTTTCCTACCTTGACACATATACTCTTATAACTTCACCGATTTCTCTCATTTTCTACGTTTACATTTTCAAAATATCATTCACCTAATCCACCCATATTTATTTTCCCTGGTCTTTCTCGATCTCGCCTTCCCCTCACATTTGCACTACATACAGTGTCTTTCAAATTGAGCGGTTTTTTTCATTCTATTTTTTTTAACTTTTGAATAAAACATACATTTTGCTTTGATTTCAAAAAAACTTTTTATTCATCATTAAAATATAATGTATGACATTTAAACACAAAAAAACAATATCCGCCAAATGTCCACCTCTTGCAGTTCCACATATATCCACTCTTTTGTTAAAATTTTCAATGGAATTTTGGCATAAACGCGAACAATTTCGTTCTACAGCTGAGGAATTGATTGAGGGTCATTCTTATAGATCTGGGTTTTCACGTAACCTCAGATAAAATAGTCCAACGGTGTCAGATCACATGATCTTGGTGAGCAATTAACATCACCGTTTACGGAGATTACAATTCATAAAATAATTCAACAATTTGAAAGCGTTGTCGTATATGGAGTCGTATACTTCCATTTTTATAAATGTCACATTACACTTCTCAAATGTCCCAAGACCCAGGCAAGTTCACGACGCCATCTATGTTTAATCCAAGAATTAATAAAACCGCTCAATTTGAAAGAACCTTTATTAGACTTCAAATTCTAAAGGAGAAATACCTGAAGGCTGTCTTTTCTCAAAAGTAAGTGCAAATCATCCATAATATTATTTCAGATTGAATCATTCGTGTCCAAAATGTATTGAAAGTAATTTTTAAAAAACTTTTTAAGGATTTTCCGCAGGATTCTGTCTTGAACCCGATTCTATTGAGAAAAAAAAACCGCTCAATTACAAAGACCCTTTATTTATTTTGTTTGTCTTTTTTCATTCATTAATTTTACATGTCCAAACAATACCAGAATGCTCTTTTTCATTTTACTTAATACATCAGCATTAAGTTTACATTTATTTCTAATCACTTTATACCGTTTTCTTTTATACATTGTTTTACCCCTTACTGCACGAATTTCTACAGTTTATATTTATTTGGTTAAATAAAATCATATTAAACTTAATGTCGTATTATGTCATGGAACGAACCATCAAATATTCTTTTAAATACCCAGTTTTAAACATAATTCATTAGCATTTATTTGTTAACATACGGATTTATGCATTTTACTCTGCAATTGAAATTTCTTGTCCTCAAATTTGTATTTCCTTATAATAGACCAAGGCAGAATGCAAATAGATTGATGAATAGCAATTAATTACCCATCACAGGACAAACCGACACATGCATCACCAAGATGGCAGGTACACAATATCGCCCGTGTTTGCCTTCGCGAGCTAATTGTAATTTAATAATGTAGCGACGTATAGCGCGGCGTGTCTGCATGGAGCGGTATCTTACATACATATTCACTAACCACGCTTTTAATTAAATTTTAACGTAGTTATTAAAGATACTTTCTTTGTGAGGTTAAATTAAAGGTGACATTTTAGATTCATAATTAATGTTGACTTGATTAAATTTTCGTAGTCACTTTTATATTACGTAACTCGAGTTACATGGTAATTTCGAAAATGCAGAAAGTAAACTTAATAAATATTTAAAAAAACACAATCCTTACAGATTTTTTATTTATAATTTTTATTAAACAAATAAAAAAAACATGAGTCATTAGATAGGTAGAAAAAACGCAGAAAAAAATGATGCGAAAAAACAGATAGCTCTAGAGCAGTGTCTGCCAAACTTTTTTACATCACGGCACACTGGTGAATGGGATTTGTTCCACGATACACCAAATAAAGATGCTTAAAAAAAGGAAATGTACCTTATTAATATAAATAAAGGTAATCATAGTGTAGGTAACAAACTTTTTTAATATTTTATCAATATATATATGAACATAGGTGGCAATAAGTTTATTAGTGAGAAGGGTGTGTAGGAACCACGGTCGTCGCTGAATATTGTCAACACACGCGGTCAACGACCGACGAAACGACCTTTGGATATGTCCAAAGGTCGCATACCAAAACATTGAAATTGTTTACCCACAAATACTATTCACGATACATTCCACAATAGAAAGAGAATGCATCACGCTGTCTCACCGTTTTCGCCAACAAATTGTCTACCCACAATACTTTTTGCGATGTCTGCAATATTTCAATCGACCATTTCTGCACGCACAGAAGCGAGATACAAATATATTGCGGGCGCACTCCCGCGCCCATTCTGAAATGTATAAATACCCACTTACCGATAAATAAAGCATCATTAATTATTAAATTATTATTCATTGATTCATTCACTCTCTCTTTCCGCATTGCTAATTGACGTATTTTATTTAAATACCAAACAATCAAAATCATCGTCACGTCCCACTACAAACTTCCGCTAAAGATGCAATTGATTTTTAGATAGAATTCTGTCAAAACGCGGCTTTAAATTAGATAAACAAACATATAACTCCTCATCTACCATCCGTAACCGCTCTCATTTTTTTTATTTTATTTTCACGAGCGCTGAAAAACCAAATTCGCAAAGATACAACGATCCAAACGGCAACAGAGATTTAATTGCTGTTGTATGTTAGCCAATCGAGGTTACTGACTCCAAAGCGATATCCAAAGATACGACAATCCAAACGACCGCAGAGATTTAATTGCTGTTGTATGTTAGCCAATTGAGGATATTGACTCCAAAGCGATATCCAAAGATAGGACGATCCAAACGGCAACAGAGATTTAATTGCTGTTGTATGTTAGCCAATCGAGGACATTGACTCCAAAGCGATATCCAAAGATATGACGATCCAAACGACCACAGAGATTTAATTGCTGTTGTACGAGTATGTTAGCCAATCGAGGACATTGACTCCAAAGCGATATCCAAAGATATGACGATCCAAACGGCAACAGAGATTTAATTGCTGTTGTATGTTAGCCAATCAAGGATATTGACTACAAAGCGATATCCAAAGATACAACCATCAAAACGGCAACAGAGATTTAATTGGTTTTGTGGCCAATCGAGGATACTGACTCCAAAGCGATATCCAAAATGCTGACAACTCTAGCTCAGAAAATGAGGCTTTGTGCACTGGGTCGTTTTTTAGATGTATTAGAATTTCCTCCTCTGTTAGTGTCAGGTGTGTACCGTTGAATCTTGCGAATGGATTGATGACCCACTGGTACATTTGATAATCAAGTGATGGAAAATATTTGGAAAATGATGCAGAAAAGAGCTCTTTAAAGGAAAATTTAAATGAATAAACATCACATAAAATTAACAGTTTTTAGGCTTCTTCCTTCGCGGCACACCCTGAGACTTCTTGCGGCACACTAGTGTGCCGCGGCACACAGTGCTCTAGAGTGTCACCCATTGTTTTAAACGGCCACCCAATTAGAAGTTAAATTCCTGGAAGAACATCTTAGAGGATGTCTTATTTCCAAAGAAGGCCAGAACTATAAAAAACATACCCAAAGTCTGCATAACAAAATGTTTCAACTAAGAAATTTTTCTTTCTTTCCATGTGTATTTCAATTTGTTCACAAATTTTCTTTTATTTATTTAGTATTCAAGATAAAACATTAAAAATTATAACAATTTTGGTACATATGTGTGCACTAAAAAGAATAGATGGGGTGACAATGCATGACAAATTACGGAAGGAAATGGTTAGGTTTGTACATGAACTCAAGGTTAATTAATGTCTTAAAAATATTAATGCTGTGGAGATGCGTGCACTAAGAAAAAATTATGGAGTGTAAATGTTTGAAAGAAGGTGGAATGAAGACTTAGAAATTAATGCATGGATAAAATTGATATTTTAAGTAAGATGCATAAAGGAGCTTTAAGATGGTTTGAAAATGTCGAGAGAAGGAATAAGGAAAGAATGTCTAAGCGAGTATACGAATCAGAAGTACAGAGTGTGCATGGGAAGAGCTAGACCGAGGAAAGCGTGGTTTAACCAAATTAATCAGATTTTAAAAGAAGATAAAGTGAGAAGTTTGAAAATTTAAAAAAATGTGCATGGTGAGACGTATAAACGTGGAGCATGTGAAAGTTGCGTGCTTTAACCTTTCCCTACCTGTGCTAAAAAAATCCGCGCGTTCCGGTGTTGTGTATTCAATACACATGTAAAAATGAGCGATTTAAAATCGGAAAAATAAGAAAAAACAAGAAAAAATAAGCCAATCGCTTAAATTAATTAAATTTGAAGTCAAAAGTGATAATATTTGAAATTTAATTGCTGAAAACATGAAAAAAACATCGGCCAACGTTCACAAAGCGGGCGAAGAGACCACCTCAAACGAATGCCCGCGAGCTACTGAAGCGAGAGAAGTGAACGAACTGAGATTCTATTTCTTGCGTTCCCATATACCGAAGTAGAGTGAGAGTGAGACGAAAATAGCATCGCTTCCTCACCCATAGCAGTTTTTAAAATGAATTGATTGTATTGGTGAATTTATTCCCGATTTTCACAAAATATCTCTGATGTAGCCGATAAGTGCTAATTATTATTTATATTATTTGTTCATTCAATGCGTAAATGTATTACGGCGGAATACCTTAAATCTGAACCCAGTATTTATTATATTTATAGAGATATTAAAGTTTTTAGAAGCAATGTGTACTAGTTAAGCGTCACAGGGAAGGAAGGGTTAATAGAAAATAATGGAAATCTTTTCTTTCTGTAAACCCCACAAGGGGACACGGCATAATGATATGTGATTTTTACTTCTTCTGAAAAAACATCTTGGGTTTTTATTGTTGCGAAAATCTTTCCTACGGTGTAAAGCGCCAGCGGTCACTTCATGTTTTACATGGCCTTCCTATCATGTGATGTGTAGGGATGTCGTATGCTAACCATGTTTGAAATTTTATCGTTGCTCATTCTATTTACACAAGCACGCCAATTCTACCTTTTCCTTTTGCTCCGTTTAACTATGCCATCTGTGGTGTAGGTCCGTTGAATGTCAACGTTTCTGATCAAATTTTTAAGAGATTTTTTCTGCTGTGGTTTGTAGTGTTCTCATGTCACGTCATCTAAGAAAACACTTTTTGTGTATTTATTTACTGTTGAAAAAAGAAAACATTTTTTTTAATTCCTTAACTTAAATCCTATAAATGGTTTGTAATTTTCAACGTTCTCTAGTACATATGTAACATAATATGTAATTTGTTTTATCGAACACTGTTTATTGCACTTTATGTAACGGTAAAAACCTTGAAACCGTTACATAAAGCGGAATAAACAGTGTTTGATAAAACAAGTTACAATGTCTTTAAACCTCAACAATGTAAATGCCTTAACTATAAATAATACTTAAAATTTAAGTTAATATATCTTAAAATTAATTAGTATAAAACAATATTTTTTCTTTAGGGTTTTATTTTCATTTCATCCCTACGTTCATAGTTCAAACATATGATAGGTAGGCATACACACATACTTGTAATATATATAACGCAGTATTTGTATACCTACTATTTAACCAAGCAAATTTATTTACATACCATGAAGCAATCACTTCCAACCAAAAAAGTGTTAAAAGGGAACTGAAAACCAGACAAGAACCCATAAAAAAACTGGTTACTAAAAGGAATCAAACTCGCAACTATGTCACGGAGGTTGTGTGTTGAAATAAAAAAAAGAAAAGGAAAATCATTTTAAAAGTAAACTAAACAAATATTGGTAGATATATTGTATTAGACGCGAGAATCCTGAAGATGGAATTTGTGGTCAGCCGAAACGTTGATTTGTCTGTTAGAAATAATGATATAATATGATAAGTCTTTTCTATAGTTATAATTTACTATGTTTGACAAGAACTATTAAAATCACAAATCTCTCAAAACAAAGAAATTTCTTTAAAAGAAACAATTTTCTGCTGAATTTCTGTAGCGGTATTTTCGTTAACGTACCAAAAAAAACTTATTCTTTTTTATTTCACATGTTTTCAGAAAAGAAACATTTATTTCAAAATATAAAATAACCTCTCTTCAAAATGGTACTCACCGTTTTGTGTAAGGGATGAATATTAACAGGCAACTTGGCTGAAGTCTTGTATAACTGTAACACGTCTGAGTATGACACAAAATGTTAATGTCATTAATATAAACCACACTACTAACCGGGGTGTCTCAGTTCGCTGTACGGTACTTAACGAAACTACGTATGTGACATTTAAAATAATAATTATGTATTAAGGAAATAATTTGTATTAAAAATTAATTATAACTGGAATGCGTCCTCTGTAGCTTAGTTGGCAAGACGGTTGTCTTTCAGCCCGGGTGCTGCGGGTTCGATTGTCAATGGTAACCAGATTTTTTAATAATTCCGCTCTAATTTTTGCTTAAGGTCTCTTAAATTTCTTTATGGCTGGATGTTAGAGATTGCTAGGTGGCAAAAAGCACCTTATTTTATTCCACAACAGCAAAAGTGGAATAAAATACTGTGTACTGCAAAAGTGGAATAAAATACAATATGGTATGTCATGAAAATATTTGAAAACATTATCAAAACAACCCTCGTCGCCTAATTGGTAAAACATTTGTCTCGACTAAACTCTTTTTGAATTGAGGTTAGATTCTTGATGAAAAACAAAAAATGCCATTCTGTTTTTTTTTTCGATAAGGCATAAAAACACCATAATGGTTAGTTTATAACCTTTCAGATAGCAAAAAACTTCCATACGGCATACTGCTCAAGTGTCATAATATAGAAATATTATTTATATTGGTACATTGAATCAAGACAAAAGTGTAGTAGACGCATTAACGTTAATCATGATATAAAGGTGTATAGCATTTTTTAACCTTAATCATGATATAAAATGAGTTATGGACATTGTTAATCTGCTAAATGTGTGAGAAAATTTCTTCATAATTGACGTAAATTTCATACTTTTCACCCGAAAAACTACCATTGACGGCTAAGTTTACGAATATATGTACAAAATCACGACAGAAATATTATTTCTTCAACAAATTTTCCTGGTTTTGGTCCCAATCCTCTAAATTTGTGATATTTCAATCTTTTGCGTCAAGATTTTTCAGTTTGAACGACATTTTTAAAACAAATTTTTCGTATAAAAATGTTAAAATTATCGATGAATCAAGACAAATGTGCATTAACGTTAATTGTGATATAAAACGTCAAAACCTGCTAAATTTGTATAAACATTTCTTAGTAATGGACCGAAATTTCATACTTTTAACCCGAAAAACTACCATTGACGGCTAAGTTTACGAATATATGTACAAACTCATGACAGAAATATTATTTGTTCTACGAGTTTTCGTGTTTTTAGTCCCAAACCTCTAAATTTGCGATATTTCAATCTTTTGCATCAAGATTTTTCAGTTTGAATGGATTTTGTCAACCAAAAACAAATTTTTGGTACAAAAGTGCTTGAATTATAGTGAATCAGGGAATAAGCGTGTGATAGAAACGCATTGATGGTAATTATTATGTAAAACGTCCAAACCTGCAAAATGTGTATGAACATTTCATAGTAATAGGCGGAAATTTCATACTTTTCATCCGAAAAACTACCATTGACGGCTAAGTTTACGAATATTTGTACAAAATCACGACAGAAATATTATTTGTTCTACAAGTTTTCGTGTTTTTGATCCCAAACCTCTAAATTTGCGATATTTCAATCTTTTGCATCAAGGTTTTCAGTTTTAATGGATTTTGTCAACCAAAAACTATTTTTTCGTACAAAAATGCTTGATTTATAAGCGAATCAAGACAAGTGTATGATAGAAACGCATTGACAGTAATTATTATATAAAACGTCCAAACCTGCCAAATGTGTATGAACATTTCATAGTAATAGGCGGAAATTTCATACTTTTCACCCGAAAAACTACCATTGGCGGCTAAGTTTACGAATATATGTACAAAATCACGACAGAAATATTATTTGTTCTACAAGTTTTCCTGGTTTTGGTCCCAATCCTCTAAATTTGCGATATTTCAATCTTTTGCGTCAAGATTTTTCAGTTTGAACGAAATTTTTAAAACAAATTTTTCGTATAAAAATGTTAAAATTATCGATGAATCAAGACAAATGTGCATTGACGTTAATTGTGATATAAAACGTCAAAACCTGCTAAATTTGTATGAACATTTCTTAGTAATGGACCGAAATTTCATACTTTTAACCCGAAAAACTACCATTGACGGCTACGTTTACGAATATATGTACAAAACCACGACAGAAATATTATTTGTTCAACAAGTTTTCGTGTTTTTGATCCCAAACCTCTAAATAAAGTGTAAGAATAGGAGGTAGATGTGACTTATCATTTGTGAATGTTAATGTGTGATGATATAAAGAACTTCTTCGCGTGTTCATATGTTTAGAAAATCATTTGATAATAAAAACAACAAAGAAACTTTGAAGGTCTTGCGATATGTGATACTTAAAACTTCGACATTAGGTGGAGTTCAGTGTAAATATATAGTATGTACTCAGTTTTATGGGTAATATTTAATTAAATAAAGGGTTTTAGGTTAAAATTAACTTTATGCTTCATAGATTGCTCAGTGTCCCATTAACCAACGACCATTTTAAAAAGGGATTAGTAACCATAAAAAAATAACTACAAATAATGGCTATCCTGGAAGCCTCATTCATTCACTTTTAAAAAACAAAACAAAAAAGAAACTTATTAAAGATTATATATTTAACGACACCTATAAGCATACCTATAAATGGAGCAAAGTCCTATTTATAAAAAACATATCATATGAAATAACCAAAAATATTCCAAGTCACATAAAGCCAGCTTTTTACACTAATTTTAATCTCCGGAAACTCTTATTTAATGGGAAAGGCAAAAATGGAATACTTAGCAACAGTGATGTGTATAAACTTTTATGTGCTGACTGTGATAATTTCTTTATAGGAAAAACAGGAAGATCTTTTGAAAAGAAATTTCGTGAACACAAATCCGCCTTAACAAATCCTTTAATTTATTCTGAAATGGCTAATCATTATCACCGTGAACACCATACTTTTTCTATCGATGATGCCAAATTCTTTCGTATCAGTAGTAACGGAAATAAATTGGACAGATTAGAGGCCCTAGAAATATCTAAGTCAGTACATCGATCCAAACATCTGTTGAACAGTTATATCCCAAAAATCTCTCCGCTCTTGGCCGAAATCGTCCCATGCCTCCCTCACCCCTCAGCCCCCAACCGTTGAAGCGTGTATATCGGTACCATTTCGAACAGCATTAAGTCTTGTTTGTGCTCTCCTGAAGATGAGGTGAATGCCTTGAAACCGGTAAGGCTATACCGTCACAAAAAAGTGGAATAAACAGTGTTTGATAAAAATAAATTACAATGTCTTTAAACCTCCACAACGTTAATGCCTTAACTATAAACAACATAAAATTAACATTTTTAAACGATTAACAGATCAATCCCACTGAAATATTTTCCAAAAGAAAACGAACATTCACCAAAATTGAAGATCGCCGATAAATCAAATGGAAGAAAACCGCCTGAGACTGACTCACCCAAGATGGAAAGGTATACTGGTCGTATGGTTCTTAGAATTTATGAAATGAAATGGAAACGTTGTTTTCCACACTATTTTATATTTAAAACAACTATGAAGAATGAAATGAAAGCCCAAATGACCAAAGCCTGCTGAATTTTATGTCGTAAGGAAGGTGAAAAAATAATATAAACATACAGAATTCTAAAAGTTAAACGATTAAAAAACTATGAAATCTATGTGTCAATAGTTTTATATGCTTATGCAATGTTTATCTAAGGGTTTGCTTTATTTTCAGTAGTTTATATTCTGATTTAACAATGAAAAGTTATACTGTACATACGACGTTTTTGAAAATACTGTCCTCTAGTAATTTCCCCGCTTTCCGCGGAGGATAGATTTTAAGCCCCTCGCGGATTGTGAAATCCGCGTCTAGTAGCGAATTGCTTCTAAATTACCGTATACTTTAAGTATACCTATAGAGTCGTTTTCTATAAATATACTAAACACTCTCTGAGCAATATTTCTAGATAAAGGGGGGTAAACTGTTTATCCCGTTCCTGCTCCATTTTCAATTATTCTGCTAAGCAGTAAAAAAATTAATGAAGGAGGTAACCGTCAAAAACTTTTTCTGTTTTCTCTGTTACTTTTGCAGGTGTCACAGCGAAGGTAGCTCTATTTTTTATTTCTTTATTAGAAGACCAAGAAGGGAAGATTCGTTCTCTCCATACATTCTAATAACTGCAGCAATTATTTCCTATTATTTTCACTTCGCAACAACTTAACGAGGTTACTTTGCAGTCTCTAAGTTACCAGTATCACAAGTCTTGCGTTTTATAGGCCTTTCGTAAATAAGGGTTATTTGAAAACAACCACTGAGATACCGGAAACGATGTGATTCCAGCATAACTGATTGCGTTGGTGACTCGAGATAACTATTTGATTCATCGGTGGTCTTGCCTGAGATTTAAAAAAAATGCGAAAGATCAACAGAGGATAAATGAACCTGTGGATATAAATCTTACAGATAATCATATGCTATGCTGACGATGCCACCATCATAGCCGAATCAGAGGAAGACCTGCAACAAATGCCACATCGATTCCACACTGCTTCCAAAAAATACAACATGTCTATCTCCATCCGCAAGACTAAATGCATTACTCTAGCCACAGAGCAAGTTGGATGCGATGTGGTGATCGACGACACACCGATTGAACCAGCAACAAAATTTAAATACCTGGGTGCTAGCATAATGTGCAATAATGACCTCTATGGCGAAGTGCTTGAACAATCACAAAAGGCCGTAGCTATTTCCGGATGTTTAAAGAACGCTATCTGGAAAAACAAGCATATGAACATCCAAAGCAAGGTGAGGATATACAAGACCTGTGTCCACCCCATAATGACATACAGCATAGAGTCCAGAGCCGACACTGTCAAAACCAAAAATCACCTTCGAACCAACGAAATTAAGGTACTCAAGAGTATCGCTGGCCAAACCCTTCGTGATAGAGTACGAAACACAGAAATCCAAAGGACGTGCGAAGTTGAAGATATTGTCAGATGGGGACGACAGAAAATAAGGTTCTGGAATGAACACGTATCCAGAATGGCGGAACCAAGAGCTGTAAGAATGGCCAGGTACAGTATCCCCCAAGCAAGCAGACCTCCAGGACGACCTCCCAAAAGATGGAAAGACAGCTGGCAGTCGACGTCGCAAGAGGCAAATAATGATGCAGGACCGTAACAGGCCAACAGGCCTTAAATAAGATGAAGAAGAAGACTAAGAGTGGATCAGAATTTGAAAGAAGGTAATTAGAGCAGCAGGTATAATATAAATGTGTACATGACGAGATATATAAAGATGTATAAATATGGAGGATGCGGAATAAGTATGTTTGAAAAGAATATTATCAACAACCTCAGTGGCCTGTTTGGTAAGACGCCTGTCACCCAACCCGGAGATTGCGGGTTCAAATCCCGCTCGAACCCTGATTTTGTTTAAAAACGATTCTAGTCTGGTTTTCATTTAAGGCTTCTTTAACATCTTTCTAGTTCGTTGAAAGAAATGCCACATGTCAATAAACCCGTCAGGTCGTACTGTATATAACTAAATCACAATACAAAGCAATATAGAGATCTGTTATTTTTGCGAACCCCACAAGGGGCATGGCGTGATTATATATAAGTAAATTTTATTATACTTTTGTTTTATAAGTTATGTTATTGCCATATGACAATATCTTTCAACCAACTATAAATATGGTAATAAGACCTTTATATGGTTATGTAGGGAATACCCACGTCCCTAAAATATTGTCAACATGCAGGGTCAACGACCGATGAATCAACCTCTGGATATGTACAAATGTCACATACCAGAACGTCAATACTATTTACACGCAAATAATATTTACATCGCATTCCACGGTAGAAAGAGAACATATCACGCCGTCTCGCCGTTTCGACAATAAATATTCTACCCACTGTATTATCCGCAGCGTCTGCGACCACCTCAGAACGCGCAGGAGTGAGATCGAGATATACCGCGGACGCATTCACGCGCTCCGTTCTGAAATTCTATATATACCTACTTATCGATGAATAAAGGGCACTTATTATTATTCACTTGACCATTCATCGCTGTTTACTATTTATCGATTATTCACTCTCTCTTTTCTCGCATTCCTGAATCGACGTATTTTATTTTAAATACAAACAAATCAAAATCATCACCCCGTCGTTGATGACCCCGAACGAAGAGGAACACAGAATTCGACTAAAACGAATATAGCGATGTCAACATCAACATCATCAGCACGTCCCACTAGGACACACGCTAAAGTTATATCTATTCTCTCAAAAAGGGGGAAAATGCATGCCGGTGTGCTCCTATCGTCTCACTTCAGGTGGGACATCGGCCTGTGGCCGGTGAGTTTTCAGGGAGGTAACGGCTAGCTCACTTAAAAAAGGAGAAAACTCCATACCACAGCTTCCATATCTAATTGAATTGACGTAGGATTGACGAAAGGTTTCTGGATTACGAAGCCCGGCAACGACGGCGATGACGAATAAGACCTTCGGTGGAAACAAGACTACAATACCCGCCAGCTCCAAGTTGTAAAACTGTATATTTCCATCAAGGACATGAGTGTTGTATATGGAAGCAATTAAATACAAAAAACGATTCCTTTTAAGGCATATTATAGTACGAAATTAAACAAGTTAAATGCAGAGATGTGCATATTTTTCCTTAAGAGTTCCTTTTCTCAAAAGATCTTGCAAAAGTTATAACGATTACATTCCAATTATTCTTAACTCATACAAAATGAATTTCAAACAAGGTTACCGCCATCTCCCATAGTTTCTTATCTGCAATTTAAATTCGCAATCAAAAATATTCCAGTTCATTTTGTAATTGCGAAACTTTGCTAGAATTTATTGGAACGAGAGCGGCGTTATCTCTGCCTCCCGCTTTAATTTCAATTCTGTCGCTAACAAAAATCAACTGTCAGGAAGTTCTATGTAACTTTTATCAGAGACCCAACAATTTGTTCCATAGCTAACGACTCAAGATTATTTCAAATTATTATTCATTCTTTTGTATTTTGTCTAGAATTATACTCGTATTTAGATCTTTGTATTGTATTGTGTTATTATATTCCACTGAAAGGTTCCTTACCTTTGTATTGTGTTATTATATTCCACTGAAAGGTTCCTTACTTTTGTATTGAGTTATTATATTCCACTGAAAGGTTCCTTACCTTTGTATTGTGTTATTCTATTCAACTGATAGGTTCCTTACCTTTGTATTGTGTTATTATATTCCACTGAAAGGTTCCTTACCTTTGTATTGTGTTATTATATTCCACTGAAAGGTTCCTTACCTTTGTATTGTGTTATTATATTCCACTGAAAGGTTCCTTACCGTTGTATTGTGTTATTATATTCCACTGAAAGGTTCCTTACCTTTGTATTGTGTTATTATATTCCACTGAAAGGTTCCTTACCTTTGTATTGTGTTATTATATCCCACTGAAAGGTTCCTTACCGTTGTATTGTGTTTTTATATTCCACTGAAAGGTTCCTTACCTTTGTATTGTGTTATTATATTCCACTGAAAAGTTCCTTACCTTCGTATTGTGTTATTATATCCCACTGAAAGGTTCCTTACCTTTGTATTGTGTTATTATATTCCACTGAAAGGTTCCTTACCTTTGTATTGTGTAATTATATTCCACTGAAAGGTTCCTTACCTTTGTATTGTGTTATTTTATTCCACTGAAAGGTTCCTTACCTTTGTATTGTGTTATTATATTCAACTGAAAGGTTCCTTGTAGGAATTAGGTGAACCAAGGATAATATATCAAAATAGGGGATGTTACATAATTGATCAACTTTTTCTATTTATGATGATGAACAATCCATGAGTTACTTGCTGTTGGGCCTGAAGAACCCGGTGTCTTCGATCAAGGAGAACTTGATTAGTTTAACACCTTGTGCTATCCAGGTGCTATAAATCTGGGCGGAAGTGGTATGTGGTATAGTGTCTTTAACACGAAAGAAAATGAAGATTGTTTTACATTTTTGTTTTATAATATATACACTACGACGTGAAGGGCTAATTGCTATTTGACAATTGTTTTCAGTCAACAAGCCGCCTCCTCTGATCTCACCAAAAATTTTCAGCGTTTTTGTGATCATGGACTATGTGCTAAAAACAGAGATTTTTTATTGACCTTCTCAGTTCACCTTTCTTTTTTTTTCTTTCTCCTTTACTGTCTATGTAGTGAGATTGGAACTAGTTACAAATCAATGTTACATTCGCTCCGTCTTTGTCCTTTACTGTCTATGTAGTGAGATTGGAACTAGTTACAAATCAATGTTACATTCGCTCCGTCTTTGTCCTTTACTGTCTATGTAGTGAGATTGGAACTAGTTACAAACCAATGTTACATTCGCTCCGTCTTTGTCCTTTACTGTCTATGTAGTGAGATTGGAACTAGTTACAAACCAATGTAACATTCGCTCCGTCTTTGTCCTTTACTGTCTATGTAGTGAGATTGGAACTAGTTACAAACCAATGTTACATTCGCTCCGTCTTTGTCCTTTACTGTCTATGTAGTGAGATTGGAACTAGTTACAAACCAATGTTACATTCGCTCCGTCTTTGTCCTTTACTGTCTATGTAGTGAGATTGGAACTAGTTACAAATCAATGTTACATTCGCTCCGTCTTTGTCCTTTACTGTCTATGTAGTGAGATTGGAACTAGTTACAAACCAATGTTACATTCGCTCCGTCTTTGTCCTTTACTGTCTATGTAGTGAGATTGGAACTAGTTACAAACCAATGTTACATTCGCTCCGTCTTTGTCCTTTACTGTCTATGTAGTGAGATTGGAACTAGTTACAAACCAATGTTACATTCGCTCCGTCTTTGTCCTTTACTGTCTATGTAGTGAGATTGGAACTAGTTACAAACCAATGTTACATTCGCTCCGTCTTTGTCCTTTACTGTCTATGTAGTGAGATTTGAACTAGTTACAAACCAATGTTACATTCGCTCCGTCTTTGGCATGCTTTAGAAAGCGAGCTAACGGAATTTCTGAACGAACCAATGTGCAAATGCACTGAAATATTAATTGCATACAGTTTTAAATTTTTTAAAACTTATCATAAATAAAGTAAAAAGCACTTCTTTTAATCAACCCTCCCACCCACTAAGCTAGAATTATGAGAAAGCTGCACATCATGTTCCTTTTTTGTTTTGCAAAAGTTTAACATGTACCTATTTGTTGGCTTATAATCACGTTTTTTAATTATTCCTTTACTTTCCATGCAGTGAGAATCTAGAACCAGTTACAAAACAATGTTAGACTCGCTCAGTCATTGACATGCTTAAAAAGCGACTGAAAAAACTCTTTATTTCTAGTCAGTAATAACAATGTGTTTCATTCCTGATTTTTCTTACCTCTCCACCATCCCGCCCGTTACATTTCTTTGATTGATGATATCTCATTTTTACTTTAACTATGTATATTGAGCATAAATTTCATCAAGATGACTAATCATTCGAATATTTTTCGCAATCATGAACCTTCCTATATTCACTTTGTCTGGTTGGTTGGAAGAGATTGCAGCCTAGCAATATGTTAATCAGATTGTTTTTACAATGAAGTGTTAATTAAATAAATAAAAAAAGCTGTAACGGAGGCCTTAAGTGGAATCAGATCGGATTTTTCATTTTATTTTAAATCTAAGTCTCAACGGTTATCGAACCCGTAATCCTCTCATTGAACACAGGCATATTATCAACAAGTAAACAGAGGTATAGCATTTTCTTACAGACACGCTATTTTATGTACAGTTGGTATGTGTTAAATAGTGCAGGACAAATAAACGAAACATCTGGGTTCCAACGGTTATCGAACCCGTAATCTCCTGATTGAAGACTTGCATATTATCAATTAGTCAACATATGTATTGCATTTTTTCACAGACATGCTTTTTTATATATTCGAATGCACAGTTAGTATGTGTTAAATGGTACAGTACAAATAAACGAAACATCTGGGTTCCAACGGTTATCGAACGCGTAATCCCCTGATATAAGTCAGGCATATTATCAATAAGTTAACAGAGGTATAGCATTTTCTCACAGAGACGCTCTTTTATGTACCCGAATGTACAGTTGGTATGTGTTGAATGGTGCAGTACAAAAAAGCAAAAAATCTGGGTTCCAACAGAAGTCGAACCCGGACCCCCAGTCTAGAAGACACGCGTCTCACCAACTAGGCCACAAAAAATGGCCTTTGAATAGATTGTTTTATAATTGGTAGGCAGAATACATGATTTAAATATCTCTATCAAGTTGAACCGTCATATTATTATATATTCATGATTTTTTTTTGCAATTTAAAATCTCTTCTTCTTCTTCATCTTATTTTAGGCCTGTTGACCTGTTATGGTCCAGCATCATTGTTTGCCTCCTGCGACGTCGACTGCCAGCTGTCTTTCCATCTTTTGGGAAGTGGTCCTGGAGGTCTGCTTGTTTGGAGGATACTGTCCCTGGCCATTCTTACGGCTCTTGGTTCCGGCATTCTGGATACGTGTTCGTTCCAGAACCTTCTTCTCTGTCGTCCCCAACTGACAATATCTTCAACTTCGCACGTTCTTCAAATTTCTGTGTTACGTACTCTATCACGAAGGGTTTTGCCAACGAAACTCTTGAGTACCTTTATTTTACTGGTTCGAAGGAGATTTTTGGTTCTGACAGTGTCAGCTCTGGACTCTTTGCTGTATGTCATTATGGGGCGGACACAGGTCTTGTATATCCTCACCTTGCTTTGGATGTTCATATGCTTGTTTTAATTTAAAATCATACTCCCTTGTTTAATTTCCGAATACCAATTTTATGTTGGTTAGCGTGTAAACTTGTCAACTGTTGCTCGTAAATAAAATATCTAACTCATTAGATATCATGCGATCGTTATCGGTAGAAATTTGCTTATTTACTTTCCTAATGATTACGGAAATACGTACGTTACGGACGTACGTAATGGTAAGGTTAGGTAAGGTTAGAATGTACGTCATTCTACACATTATATTATTCGATTCACTCGGCTCGATCTACCCAGTTTATAGATATTTAAGAATAAACTGAAGAAGAATTATTTATCTTAAAATGTTCCTCTTTCTTGACACACATTGTATTCCCATTGTTATCCTTGAAATTTATATTTTACTTTATTTCTCGCTAGTTTTCTTCAAATATTGTTTCATATACTACGTTCAAGACATGATTATGAATATCAATAATAATTATGAATTGATTGGAATGGTTGATTGGAAGAAATTGCTTTAAAATAATAAATCTTGCAGATATTATTGCATAAAAATGTTAAATAAATAAATGATGCTCGCTATAACAAATTCGCACATACATACCCACCATCACGCCATCTCCCTGTCGGGACAGGCAGAGAGGAAAGAACGCTAGATTTTTCTATTACAACATATATATTTCGCCTCTTATACATCCATACACTTTCCAATACATCTTCGATTTCTTTGACATTTCCTCCTTACAAGATATCATACATTCTACTTCTGTCATTATCCTCCACTTCTTTTATTATTAAAAGAGCTTATTCATTTGATTTCTTAAATTTAAACTAATATATACATTTTTTTTTTTGTAAAATCTCTCATAGATTAAAACATTGTTATATATTCAAAATGAGTTGGTTGGGGGGAAAATACTGTACAGCAATTAACTCACCAGATGTATCATATTTTACCATGTAAAAAAATAATGAAAAAGAAAAAGTTTTCATAGTTAATTGTTTAGGGGTTTCTTGTCAACAAGGGAAAGTTCTAAATGCCTCCAAAATCCCGGAAAAAAACAGTCAATTAGCTTTTTCGTGATACTTCTCAAACCAGTTAGCACTATTACAATTTAAGTCCAGAAGCTACTGAACGCCAACGAAATAATAAATTAACATAAGATGTTTTAAGCCGTAAAAAACACTTGAATCCACAGGGACTATAACATGAACGTCGGGATAATAAGTCAATATCCTAACGATGATGCCAAGATACCGATAAACCACCATAAAGCGTGGTGACGCGTGCTGCTTACGTTACGGTCGAGCGTACTTGATTGGCAGCAAGCGCACAATATAATCCCTTTGTCAGAGTTTGCTGACCACTTTGACCGAGGATGTTATTGGAGCATGCATGCAACTATCATATTGTGTATGAATGAACATGAGGTTGGTTCTATTATAATTTGCAAATATTATTTTCTTTATTTTGTATGTGTCTGGGACACACTAAATAGTTATTGAAATAGCAAAAAATGTTATGTTTACAAAACCATCCCTATCACGACATAAATGCACCTAGTCGAGTCTCTCGACTTCGCAATATTCATGTATGGCGCGAAGACTTGGACTCTGAGAGCAAGCGAGAGACGTAGAATATATGCATTTGAAAAGTGGTGCTGAAAAAGGATGTAACGATATCCATGGACAGCAAGGCAAACTAACGACTCCATTCTTGAAGACCTGAGAATTACCTACCGATTGTCAACAATATGCCTTTTGCGATTCCTTCGAGTTTTTAGGCACATTACTCGTGGCCAAGGTGACAGTTTGGAGAAGCTTGTGGTAATTGGCGACGTACAAGAGAAAGAGTACCAATGCGTTGGACTGACCAAGTGAAATACGCTACAGGGCTACCTTTGATGGAGAGGAGTTGTCAGAGACTATCGTGGGAGTCACGATGATGCCATGAGCTGCACGACAGGAGGATGATATTGGTGATTTTTTTAAATTTTAAAATTAAGATACATGCTTGAAGATTGCTATATTTCATTGAAATTATTGAATTGAATATTTTTTATTTCGTTGTATACAATATAAGCTTACTGACGTGTGAAAGTCTATTTCAACAAACCAGAAATAAGTTAAGGAGGTCTTTAGAGAGGCCAGGGTTGTAATCCTTTTTTTTAAATTGGGCTCCAAAGTGAATCGGAACAGCAGCCCCGGGGCTGTAAGACAATTATCTTACCAAGCAAACCAAAGAGTTCGTCAATTTTGGACTATTTTAGAATAAAGATAAATACACGTCAGATTTTTTTAAAAATATACTATTTCTAACTCCCTACATAATACGAGTAGATACCCTTCAATATATCTGAATTGTCGATTTGGGCACATTTAAGGGTGTATCTAGGAGAAAATATTGCCTTTTTCTCCAATTATCGAGCCTTTGGGTTTAGAATTACTGAAATGCAAACGGAACTCGCGGCTCATCATTGTACGTGATGATAATACTACCGCACGTGAAGAGACATCAATACTCGCATAAATATAATATTAAGTAACATAAATATAATATTAAAGACAAAAAAATCTTGTTTGTGCTCCCCTTAAGATGAGGTGAAAGCCTTGAAACCGGTAGGGTTATACCGTTACAAAAAAGTGGAATAAACAGTGTTTGATAAAAATAAATTACAATATTTTTTTATTGAGTACCTTTAGAAATCAAGTCCGAAGCCCCCCGCTGGAAGTGAAACTCTTAAAAACTAATCCATGGAAGCTGTCAATTATTTGATATCATAACTTTTACATCTAAATAAATATAACTGTCTGTATTTCTTATAAATTTTAACCTGTAATCAGTGTTTATTATAAAGGATTATTACTCCACCTAAAGCCGAAACTGTTACTATTACATATCTGAAAATCTAAAAAGGTTTGCAGTTCGCCGTCCCTAAGTAAATTTTTTTCAAGTTACTTACATAATATGTATCTTTCGAAACATATTCAGATGCGAAAAAAAGCTTAATGTAATGGTCACTGTCATCACCGATTTATTTTAAAATTAGACATGTTTTTTTTTATATTTTTAATCTGTCAATGGTAGTTTCGAATCCTATTGAGGAAAGTCTACTCTCTAAACGACGCTGTGTAAAACGTCTACTAATTATTATTTTATGAAAAGGCGAAAAATATCACCTTATTCAGACAATTCAAAGCCCGATGAAGACTTGAGTAAAACAAAAGTTTCATCAACTTTTTAATTTATATTTAGTTTTGTTTTGTTTTGATGGTTTATATTCCATATAATTTAATACAATGCATATAAATATATTCATTTCATAAAGCCATTCTCTTGCTGAGATGGGCAGAGATGATACTGTACTAGCTCTAGTGGGATCAAATTCAGAAAAAAACTTTTAAATGTTGCTTATAGTTAAGGCATTAACGTTGTGGAGGTTTCAAGACATTGTAATTTATTTTTATCAAACACTGTTTATTCCACTTTTTTTGTGACGGTATAACCCTACCGGTTTCAAGGCTTTCACCTCATCTTCAGTTTGCGCTCCCCTGAAGCTGAGGTGAAAGCCTTGAAACCGGTAGGGTTATACCGTCACAAAAAAGTGGAATAAACAGTGTTTGATAAAAATAAATTACAATACTTTTAAAAGTTTTTCCAAATACAACAAAATTTTCGGATACATTAATACTTTTTTTTTCATCCACTCAAATTCAGTCAAAAAATGAGTTAAATAAAAAAAATATTTATCGATGTGACATTATTTATACATCTTTTTATTATCATCACTAATTCATCTCAATTAAGAAACAGATTGTAAATTTAATGCAATATTACGCCAAGCTTTTGGAAAACCCAAATCAAAAATTTATGGATCCTTAATTTTTAAATGTTGATGGGTACCACTAAGTACGGTTACCGTGAACTAACGAAATAAAATATTAACTAAATAACATCTAATTATATTTGACATTTTCTTCATTGTTTCTTTTTCGCCTACCTTAAAAGCGGTAAGATTGTCAAATCCCAGCTACCCTATTAAAATGAAGACATCAAAGTTACAGGTGCCATTTTTCAAGATTTTCATTTTCTTTTATTTAAGGGTTGGTTACATTTTTTCTGAACAAATTACCTACATCTTAAAATGCGGCCTCGCCAAGGGTGGTAGGGAGACCTAATAAAAAGAAATTCTGAAGAGGAGCCGAGAGAAATATGAAGCAGCTTATCTGATAAAAGTGTCTTAAAGTAATAAGATTTTTTCTGTTTTTTCTTTTTCTTTCTCTCATTTCCCTCTTTTTTCCCACTTTATCTATTTGCCTTTTTATATTCGTCTGCTTGAAAACTGAAACTCCTCGAACTGCTGAAACCACTATCCCGCCTGAAATTGTTCTATAGGGTATGCTGCTTGAATTATTTTAACTCAGAAAAATTTTCAATGGTTTTTCATCTTGACACGTTAGCATTGGCGGTGACTTAAGTGTTTTTTTTTTCTTATGGGGTAAAGGGATTCTTGTTTTAAATAAGAAGTAATAAAATATCTTAGATATATTGAACAAAACAAAAGATGTCCTTATTCTAAACATAAACAAGAACATTATTTTAAATCAACTTAATCCCAGTAAGCTACTATAGTTGCAGAAATGTAATATTTATCTCGGTTAGTTTGTGTTTGTTTATTTATCCAGTTAATTTTGTTAAAATTAGTTGGAGTATTCAAAAATTAAAACTGATTTTAACCTTATTTATAAAAGATATTTTGTCTAAGAGAACAGCCCTTTCATATTAAATATCAAGAGAAAGTCTCCCTCGTCTCCGTGAGACAAGGAACAAAAGTATAACTGCCATAACCTCATTGAATCCCTCAAGATAATTCCAGAGGATGATTTAAATATAAAACTTTTAACAATCCATATGCGTTTCTTTAAAGACCTTCCTATCTCCAGACTTCATCATGACTAGCCAAGTTTCCAGAATCCTTACGATCTCCAGAGATGTATGGAGCATTGTTTAAACAATACCGCTAAGCTAGTAAAAGGGTCAAAGTCAATGCAATTTCTGTTGTTGGAATATAGCCTTGTAGAAATAATTCTTTAGTTTTCTAAAATCCGTTATGTAATTTTGAAAGTTCCCAGATTGCCGCGCTTATGCGCGCAAGATACCAGAATACAAGTAGTGCCCTGTTGCAGCAGACCCAAGTAACTTGGACCTGTCAGATTTGACAGATGTAAATCAAAACCTAACGTCAAAAGTTGTTTACGTAATGGATTATAAGGATCGATGTTTCATTGCCATTAACGTTGAAATAACTTATATTTATTTAATTTGGATGAAAGGCTATCCCAGGAGAAACATACCTGACATGATGATACACAGCAATGTGAATGTCACATTTTTCGTGGAAACCTTTTGTAAGCCGATAGGGTATCCTTCTAGAACCCTTAGCTGGTCTATCTCATCGCAGGCAGACAGCCTTTTATCTACGAGTGAAGATTCACCGATTTATTGCAGGGTTTATTGCGTATCTCCGAGACGGAGATCCGCTGGAAACGACTTTCCCAAAAAAAAACGACAGCCATCCTCTTATTGCGTTTTTGTTATATTTGCTGGAATGTTGCCGAGGATTAAGATCAAATACAAGCCCCTCGTTTATTAGGCTCATTCAAGAGTCGACGAGCGTACACCTCAAGAAGCAAATGCAAAGATAGTCGTCAAGTTATAAATTCGGATAAATTTCTTTGGTGACAAACGTCTTAATGTGTAACGAGTGAGGTCAAATCTCGTCCGCTTTCGAGTCACTAGCATGGCCATAACATGATTCATAACCTCTTCCTGACGTGGTGGATATGAGGTGTTAGGCAGTGGGCCAACATACATCTCAAAGTAGATAATAAAACAATCGAAACTGTTGACGAATACATATACCCCGGACAGAAAATCAAATTGGGAAAAGAGAACTAAATAGCGAAAATACCCAGAATAATTGGACTGGGCTGGGCAGCATTCAGAAAGCTCGACCATGTTCTCAAGAACAAGGAATTTTCCACCAATCTAAAAAGAAAAGTCTTCGATGCATGCGTACTCCCTGTGCTAACGTATGGCTTGGAAACGATGACATAAACTGCCAATAACATTCACAGACTAAAATGCTCACAACGATCTATGGAACGACGAATGTTGGGCATAAGTCTGATAGACAAAGTCAGAAATGAAGAAATCAGGTGACGGACTAGGGTTGTCGACATAATGGACCGCGTTGCTGGAATGAAATGGTAATGGGCGGGTCACGTTGCAAGACAACGAAATGAAATATGGGCACCCAGAGTTCTGAAATGGAGGGCGTGGGATACGAGAAAACCGATGGGACGGCCCCAGAAAAGGTGGGCTGATGACATTATCCCTATCGCTGGTAGAAAATTGACGAGAAAAACCAAAGACAGGGAAGCGTGGAAGGTTCTAGAAGAGGGCTACATCCAGCAGTGGAGATACGGCTGAAGAAGAAGAAGAAAGCAGTGGACTGACCCTGATGAAGAAATTTGGTATTATATATTATTGTAGGCTCATTAAGAAGACTTAACACGAAAACCAGTGTTCAATTTATTTTTTTAAACTTGTTACAGTGGGTTTTAAACCGCAACCCGCGGATCGGTAAACAGACGTCCCACCAACTAGTAATACTTCAGAATAAAATTGTACTGATTTTGCTATAAAATCATTATACATCTGAATTCAAGAATCCAATTGGTGCTGTTATTTGTCATATTGGAGTTTCTCAACCTTCCTTCTATTATTTAATATGTTGATATACTCGTAGTTAGAAAATGTTCTTGAGGTGAAACAGTGTTATAACAAATTATCTAAAAATATATTATTATGCTTAAGCTTCTTCTCCCTGGCTCCATCCCAACTCACTGTCTGCGAAGACTCTTGGGGTCAGCTCTCCTCGTCCTCAGGTTGTATGCTCTTCTGTCCTGGATTACGTCCCCCAGGCCGTGCCTCTGCATCAGATTATCTTTTTGCCCCACCCATAAATTCTTTGATCTTCCTCTGGTTGTTATTCGAGGAATATCCATGGAGATTGCCTGGTTCACAATGTGATCGGGTGCTCTGCGTCCAACGTGGCCATACCATCTCAATCGTCTCTCCTCCATCTTACTGTTGATGTCTGTAAAACGGAGGCTTCCACGAATACGTGAGCTTTTTATTTTGTATCTAAGGGACACACCAGCTGACCATCTTAGCATGCGCATTTCCGCAGTTTCTAGTTGCCTAGAGTAAGAGTATGCTTAAGCAAAATATCCAAAACAGATACTTATGGTGTCTGCTTTGGAGATTTAGATTATGGTGTAAACCATAATGTTTTATTTTTGAAATTATTTATTTGTTTACATAATAAACGGTACAATGTACTTTCTAACAAAAAAATAAAAAAGTTAGTAGCTAGTGCTCAACACATGAAGGACAGAATACATAAAAAAAATACTTTAAACAATTATAACAAAAACATCAGAAAGAAACAGTCATCAAATCGTACAAAATCACACGTTACCAACACAACACGGGGCCGTCCACACACATCCATAATTTGTTATATAATTTTTCCATAGAAATGTGTCCTACTGTCTGGTAATTCTTGTTGGAACTCGAATGCTTATTGATTCCGAGAGTTTCGGACAATCGATCATTCCATTCTCGAGTTTGAAAAGTACAATCAAGTCCGCTAATATTCGCCGATCAGAGAGACTAATCAAACAAAAAAATATAATTTATCGCATTCATTTTTAGACTTATTTTAACCGCAAATTGACGTGGTGTTAAGCCTTATATTATTAGACTCTCTGCAGTGCACTGGATTGTCAAATGGAGAGTCCATATATTTAAAATGTATTCTAATTAACTTCTTATCAAGGGGATGTACATAAACTTTAACGCGTGTATTCCCTTAAATGATATTCTTTATTTAAGAACACATAAAACAGTATTCATCTTAAGTAATAAATGTAAATTTTCATGGGATAACATCTCAAATCCAATTCTGGAGCGGAGATTGTACGCGAGACGCCAGAATGCAAACATCGTTGACTATTAGATTATGGGCGTCGGCAAGGATATAATGTAATACATAAAGAAGACTCCTGTTACATGCAAAGCACACTGCACATCCACGTTTAGACGTAAAATAATAGTTATCAGGAGTACCACTTGAATTATTTTCAAATTGATTTATTTATTTTTACATTTGATACATTTTAATCTATTTACATGAAATAACAATTTAATTATTCATAGTCTAAATGTGGTTGTATTTTGCGTCGATGGTTTTCAACAAGGAAAATAAAATCTCTTTTTTATTAATTTATTGTGTCGCGTCTAGATTATTTTAACTCCATTTATTAACCCTTCCCTTACGGTGCTAAAATTGAAACGCGCGCTCCGGTGTTGGGTAGTGAGTACGCGATCAAAAATTAGCGATTTTAAATCGGAAAAATAAGAACATTCATAGATAATCTCCTTAATTAATAATAATTGTAGTTAAAAATTATAATAATTGAGATTTATTTGCTGAAAACATTAAAAAACCATCTGGCAACGCTCACGAAACGGGCGTACGTCTAATCTATTAGCAAGCCCAGAAGCAACTGCGGCGCGGAGCAGAAGTGGCTTACCCCGGCGTGGCTTACGCTTGCGACGATTGAGACAATTGAGCTCTTGGCAATTCAGTGGAGTATGCAAGAGTGAGATGCGAATATAGTGTCGCGCTTCCCGCATACTCTTCACCTATCGTCAAGACACAAGGTCGAGGCACTCACAGCGTTTAAATGCGAATTCGTTCCGATCTTCACAAAATACCCACGATATAGTCGATAAACTCTGATTATCATTAATATTATTTTTTAAATCAATGCGTAAATATACTATGGAGGAATACCTAAAATCTTAACCTTGTATTTATTATATTTATAGAGATATTGATGGTTATTAGAAGCAACGTGTAGAAGATACCCAGCACAGGGAAGAAAAGGTTAAGGCTGATTTATGCCTGATTCCAAAATTTCTAGACTTTAGTATGTTTTCAATACAACAACTAGGCTGGTAAATGGTTTTCACAAATATATTCCCATATTGATTTAAAAAAATTTAAAAGTGTACACTGTCTTCAGTGTTGCGAACATTTTGATTTCAAACTTTGTCCCTTTGTATTTAAGTATCGTAATGTCTCTATTGTATCTTTCGGATATATACGTGAGGAGTGCTCCTTCGGAATTACTTACATGACCTATTTGATCAAATGCTTGTCTTTTACGTGAGGACTTCGAGTTCGATTTCTGATGACATCCAAAAAAAAGAGGATCTTATTCCGATAATTTTTTGTCAGATAACATAACAATACTAGACTTAACTGCTCTAAACCCGAAGGCTCGATAAATGGGGCCAAATACAATATTGTATCGTATAACATTTGCATTCTGCAAAAAAATACATTTTCTGTTTATTGCCATGTGGCAATCTCTTAAAATCAACAAGAATAGTGTTAAAAAGGTTTTAAGTGTAAACCAGACAGAAACCATTAAAAAAATTGGTTCCAAGGGAATCGAGCTCGAATTCTTCTGATCAGAAGGCAGGCGTATACCAACTAGTCCACGTAGGTACGGTAATTCTCCCGGCCACGTTCTTTAACATATCTGAATTTCCAGTATAATACAAACAAATAACTAATAATGGCGTAACCACGGTACAGTAGTGCCCCGTTATCTGCGGGAGATTTCATGCCTCCCCGCGGATTGCTAAATCCGCGCACCCCTTCTAAATTACCGTATATACTGAAGTACACCTATACAAGATAGCCGTTTTCTGTAAATACACTTTATTCTTTCGTTACCGTTACCTTTGTTTTTGTATGTAAATAGAATAGTTTATTTTCTGTTAGTGTACTGTATACAGTATAATAAATAAATAATGCACATTATTAAATAATACAAATAATTATATAATGTACTCTACTCTCATTTCTTATATTCTCTTATTGTGTCATGATTATATCGTAGCAAATCAGTATCTACGTGATTATATGAAACAAGGTGAATCATGTAGGCTTTGTGCTAATTAGGTTACCCCTGATTTTTTACGAGACTCTAAATAGTAATTTATTTTCGGTTTTGGTTCATTGAGATTACAAAAAAACGATGATAATTTTGATGATCAACTTCATCTTCTCCCTGGCTCCATCCCAACTCACTGTCTGCGAAGACTGTTGGGGTCAGCTCTCCTCGTCCTCACGTTGTATGCTCTTCTGTCCCGGACTACGTCCCCCAGGCCGTGCCTCTGCAACAGGTTATCTTTTTGCACCACCCATGAATTCTTTGGTCTTCCTCTGGTTGTTATTCGAGGAAGATCCATGGAGATTGCCTGGTTCACAATGTGATCGCGTGCTCTGCATCCAACGTACCTATACCATCTCAATCGCCTCTCCTCCATCTTACTGTTGATGTCTGTAACACCTAGGCTTCCACGAATGCGTGAGATTTTTATTTTGTCTGATGATCAACTTCATATTAATCATAAAATCTTTGGTAAACCTATCTTTATCGTTGGTGGCACTGATTCTGCGCGAGATGAAATAATGTACAATCGCGGGTAAGCGAAACCGCGGATAAAGATCCCGTGGATAATTGGGAATAGCTGCATTTAAATGAAACAATGAATTTTCAAAACTTCATAATTAATTCTCTACACCATCGTAATTATTTTATCCCAGCAACAACGTTTATAGTGTATAAAATCAAACGCATTTAATATTCTAACGAAGTTTCGTTGCATTTATATATTTCAACGGCAAAGTTAAATTTCCTTAATTATACCTGCAATTGTTGATCCAAGCACGTGCTTTCACTTTCCACCAAACAATGTGATTGACACGAGTAGAGGGGTGACAATGCTGCTCGTCAGTTCACTAGCTTTATAGTTCATGCAGAGAATAAATTTTACGGTTGTTTTAAGTAGGTCATCGTTCGCCGATATCGATCACAATGTTTTCCTTTTTGTTCATGTGGATTTAATTCGTACTGTACCCTGGAAAAGCACTTCAATTAATTATCTGCATTGAAAGAAATTTCGTGGACATCGTAAAGGCTTCAAAAGAACCAGTGTATATAATAATAATAAAAGCACAATTTATATAATGCCTTTTAAAGAGCAAACTCTCTTAAGAGAGTTCTAGCTCAAGATTTGAGCCCAATATTATTGACAGACTAAAAATATTTAAAAAAAAAACATTTAATTACGAGTATAATGATTTAAAAATAAAGTAAGAAACTTTTCCGCATCTGCATACGTATATGTTTAGAAACTTGTTCGCATCTGCATATGTGTATGTTAAGAAAATTGTCCGCATCTGCATACATGTATGTTTAGAAACTTGTCCGCATCTGCATACGTGTATGTTTAGAAAAACATATTTGATTCAAACCCGTAGAAAACTTACTAAGAAAAGACGCACTACAAAGAAACCTTTGTAGACGTTCCGATATATGGAACCCATTCAAATTTGGGTGTAATGTAGTGTTAAGTGTTCATATAGAATCATAGATTTTGATTAAACCTTCCAAAGGGGTGTTTTAAGTACTTCCTAAATCAGCAAACGCCACACATATATTTTAGATTTGTAAACAGAAAGATCTATACAATTGAAATATATATACATAGACACATACAATCACGCCGTTCTCCGTCTAGACACAAATATTTCCTCTTTTAAACATCTATATGCCTTCCCATACAGATCCTAAAATTTTTCTCATTTTTACTTTTCCTTCTTTCAAAATATAATTAACTTGGTCTAACCACGCTTACCTTGGTATTCTTTTACCACACTTACCAGACACATTTATACAATATATGTATTAGTCTTTCTAAGCATATTCGTCATACATGCCCGAACCATCAGAATGCTCTTCTTCATCTTACTCAACACACCAGTCTTAAGTTCACATTCACTCCTTTTATCATGAAATATTCTGCCCTACATTGTTACTCGGTGTATTATTCTCAGTGCACGCATTTGCACGCATCACGGCATATATTAAGCTCCTATCAGTCGTTTTTACTTTCACGTTTCAGTCCCATCCATTAAAGTTGGCACTAAAACACTGTTGTACACTATCATCGTAGCAGATTTTAATACTATTGTAATGAAACAAATTTGTTTTCGCGCCCCGTTGACTTTGTTCCCTATCACATATATACCGCATTTAAGTTTCTTTAAACACTTTTCTATCACTATGATTTTAGATGTCTCTATATTCATTCTAAAATCTTTCTCTACGCATTTCTCATACAATTTAGTTATCAACATCTGTAATATTCTCTCTGTTCTCTGCAAACATTTCCATGTCATCAGCATTCATCAATATATAGTACATTATTTCCATTCGTCGTTTGTATGCCACCCGTTGACCTCTGTAATTCCTTCACATATGAATATACAGGGTGTCCTGTTACTCGATATCAAGCCGGTATTGAGGAAAAGGCCAGCTTATGATGGTTCAGAGTTTAAAAAAAATCTTGCAAAAGCCTTATACTCGTACTTTTCGAGTTATAGGCATTTTTTTTAATTGTGAAAGTAGCTACCCTGCACCAAATGTTTATACGCTGTGACTACAAATTGCCATATTTTATGATTTTTATGGTTGTATCGCAATTCTAGATAGCCCTGCTATTAGTCGGAGTCCGTTATAAAACATAAAAAAACCTTCACGTTCGAAAATAAAAATGTTTTTGTCCGATCATAAAAATTAATATTTTTTATCAGCTAACTTTAACTCATCATACTGTAAAAGTAATGTAGTACGCTAACCTGGCAAGTTACATCAAAAGATGGATTGATTAGTCAAAATTTCAAAATGGTACAATACATACCTAATACTCTTTTAAAAATAATTTAAAAATATGAATTTCTGTACAATGATAACACTTTTTAATAATCAAATTCAATAAGTTTGAGCGAGACAAACGATACAGCGCATGAACGAGCTAAAGTAAGACAGCTAGTGTCACCATTTGACATGAACTAGAGTGAAACAGATAGTCAACATTCGACGTAAAATAATATGAGACAAGTAGTGACGCCATATTGAAAAGTGTCATCATTAAATACAGTAATTAATTTTTTTTTAATTATTTTTAAAGAAGTAGTAGGTTTGTATTGTACCATTTTGAAATCTTGACTAAACAGGCAATCTTTTGATGTAACTTGCCAGGCTAGCGTATTATATTATTTTTACAGTATGAGGAGTTAAAGTTAGCTGATAAAAAATATTAATTTTTATGATCGGACAAAAACAATTTTATTTTCGAACATGAAGGTTTTTTTTTTGTTTTATATCGGACTCCGGCTAATATCAGGGATGTGTAGGATTGCGATACAACCATGAAATTCATAAAATATGGCAATTTGTAGTCACAACATATAAACATTTGACGCAGGGTAGATTCTTTCACAATTTTCAAAAAATGCCTATAACTCGAAAAGTATAAGGCAAGAATTTTTTTTTTAACTCTGAACCGTCATAAGCTGACCTTTTCCTCGATACTGGTTTGACATCGAGTTACAGGACACCCTGTATGCAAATATTAAATAGCCTGGATTACATAATTCATCCTTGAATTACCCCTTTGGAAAATTCCCGAGTTAGAAATATATATTTTTTTTAAATATACTGACTTCTATCAAGTATCTTCAAAACAAGTATTTTTTTAACGAGTTAAAAATCTCCTATATGGCAAGTACCCTCTCATATGGCGGAAAGAGATATTGATTAGCGAGTAGGAATGGGAAACAACGTAAATAGGATATGTAGTCAAACCATGCATTATCAATATCTGCTAAATGATGGTGCCCAACAGCTATTAGTGTCCACATTGATGTATGGGAGGGAATTATGGACGTGGAAAATGAATGGAAGGTGTCGAGTTAATGCGATGGAAAGGCGTGCACTGAGAAGAATATGTAACTTGTCTATGAATGACAAAATAAGATATATATTTATTGAAAATAAATGTTATCGAAATACTAATAAGATTTATTCAGTTAATAAAATAAAAACTCTTTTCAACCTTAATATTTACTAGTTGCAACCCGTGAAATATTCACGGAAGTAAAACAAATTCTACATTTATGAAAATATACATTCATAAATGATAAATTTGTTTATATATATATAT
>OX463849.1:6310663-6439283 GCA_949825065.1 Odontocerum albicorne
TGACGTCTTTATTCTTTATATCTTACTTTCGTCATTACTCTATCCATTTTCAAGTTCCTTTTACATTCGATAATGTATCACCAATACACTAATATGTATTGTCATTTTTGATAAAGGGCGGTTGCTTGCACATTATTTGACAACATCTTCAAAAAGTTTGTATAAGATTTATTTTTAACCTAAGAAAGTACGATCATATAACTTCATACCAGAAGGCACTGAACTGACTGAACGTGAGAAATAGACGCCAAATTTACATACCATATCTATTGTATAATACCCTTAAAAGTATCCCGCCGCCCCTTCTTATCTCGACGAAAATTTTCAGCGTCTTTCCGATCGTGAACTAGCGCCACGGTCAAACAGAGATTGTTTATTGGCCTTTCCAGTTCACCGCTCTTTTTTTTCTACGTCGTCCTTTATTGTCCATGCAGTGATAATCTGAAATCAGTTACATACCAATGTTAGAGTTGCTTAGTCATTGGCATGCATTAAGAAGCGACTGAAAAAAACTCTTAATTTCGAGTCAGTAATATAACTTGTTTTTTTCCTAATTTTATCTTTCCTCTCCACAATCCCTTCTTTTTCCTTTCATTGATGATATCTCACTTTATATAAAAATGAATGTTCGTGATTGTCCGTCTTTGTGGAGGTTGTGGGCGTATGCACACGTATATGTTCATGAATTTCGTGGGGATGGATAGCCATTTGAATGTATTTTGCGACCATGTAACTTGCTTCATTTACATTTATCTAGTTGCTTGGAAGAGATTGATGCCTGGCAATAAGCCCGCTAATTTGTATTTGTAATAAAAGTGTTAAACAAATAAGTAAATATCTTTGAAATGTAACATACAACCCTTTGAATGATCTATGGTTACAAAATGCAACATTAAAATATGACAAAAGTATAATTTATCTTATCATATCACTTGTTCCTAAGTTTTACATCATTCCTATCCTTCCCTCTATTTTTCAAAATATTTATCTTTTGAATCAGTTTTCGTTACTTTCACTCAAATATTATTGCCTTTTATTTATTTAATTCGCGTAGACGGAGAACTCTCTAATGACGATCCAACACCAACCGGAGTAAGGCAAGGATATAGTTTAAGCCCATTTCTATTTAACTTGGCTATGGATAAAATTATAGAAGAAGTAGCCGCCCTTACCTTGGATACAAGATGGGCAACAATACGCTAAACATTATATGCTATGCTGACGATGCCACCATCACAGCGAAATCAGAGCAAGACCTGCAACAAATGCTACATCAATTCCACACTGCTTCCAAAAAATACAACATGTCTGTCTCCATCAGCAAGACTAAATGCATGACTCTAGCCAGAGAGCAAGCTGGATGCAGTGTGGCGGTCAACGATACACCAATTGAACAAGTAACAAAATTTAAATACTTGGGTGCTAGCATAATGTGCAATAATGACCTCTAAGGCGAAGTGCTTGAACAATCACAAAAGGCCGCAGCTATTTCCGGATATTTAAAAAACACTATCTGGAAAAACAAGTATATGAACATCCAAAGCAAGGTGAGGATATACAAGACCTGTGTCCACCCCATAATGACACACAGCAGAATCCAGAGCCGACACTGTCAGAACCAAAAATCTCCTTCGAACCAGCGAAATGAAGGTACTCAGGAGTATCGCTGGCAAAACCCTTCGTGATAGAGTACGAAACACAGAAATCCGAAGGATGTGCGAAGTTTAAGATACTGTCAGATGGGGACGACAGAGAAGAAGGTTCTGGAACGAACATGTATCCAGAATGGCGGGATCAAGAGCCGTAAGAATAGCCAGGGACAGTATCCCCCAAGCAAGCAGACCTCCAGGATGATTTACCAAAAGATGGAAAGACAGCTGGCAGTCGACGTCACAAGAGGGAAACAATGATGCAGGACCATAACAGGCCAACATGCCTAAAAGAAGAAGATTAGTTTACTACGTTTAAGACTCGGTGATGAAGACCGATAGCCTATTTGAAATGAAATCAATTAGATTGGAAGATGTATTTGTATAAACTTGTTAAAATGAATAAATAAAATTATAATGATATAAATATGTAAAAGCACCCTTTACCTAGCTGAGTATGTGGGATGTGTCACCCTTTGGAGTAAATCTGCAGAGCGTATAATGATGAAGATCAGCTCTCTCACAGGCTGCATTACATGGGATCCCAAAGAAATCTGTGGCAATCCATAAATCATGGCCCAGAACCATGAAGGCAGCCTCCACTTTGTTAGGGAGGAAACTCGACAGACTCTAGTCAGCGGAAATATTTGATAAAAGTTTAATTTGAAAAACTTATTAAAATGTTTAGTTAGATAGTTATAGTGTCATCATCATCATTATCATCATCATCATTATCATCGCCATCATGCCATCTCCATTTTGAAATACGAAGAGAGAAAACATCTCTACTTCTTTCTATCCTGTCACACCTGTTTTGCTTTTGATCATCATTATTGACGTTACTTGCTGAGCCTCGTAGTCAAGGTTAGCCTTAAACTTCTAAAGGAAAGGATAATGCTCTTAAAGCCTCTGTTTCAAACAAACTGGAACGAGTATTAATCTAGTTGGAAACTGGTTACGAAGCCTTACGTAATGAACTGTGAAAAATGAAGAGATAACTGGAAAACAAATAGACATTTTTTGTTTTATATAATAAGAGTAAATTGGAACCCTTTTTAAAGCGTCATCAAATAGCTTCATTCAACCCCTCCACATTCATAAATCTTATAATTTATTTCACTTGATCCAACGGTTTTCTTACCAAATGTGTCCTCATGCATAAACAAATGTGGGGAAGCTCCAATTTATAAAGCCGCTATCGCTACCTTCCCATCCTCACACTCTACACTATTACCGTACATTGTATGCTATTTAAATACACATCAAACACCGTGTACATCTTCTTCTTCTTCGCCAAACTCTGCCTTATTCTCTTTCATCTTGCGCGGCAGACGGTGTGTTGATGTTCCTAGGAGCTGGGTTCTGTCTAAAAATACCTTAACGTGCTCATTTTCACCATACTTAACACATCATATTTTAGCTTACTCTGTTGTTTGCTTACTTGATCCAACAATACTTTTTCCGTCATCCTATACCCCACACATTACTTATGCTAGTATATTAAATTGGTTCAATCAGTATTTATTTTCTCCTACGTTCAAAGTGTCTTAAAATACCTTAACGTGCTCATTTTCACGTGCTCTTACTTGATCCAACAATACTTTTTCGGTCATCCTATACCCCTGGTTCTAGGAGCTGGGTTCTGGGAGCTGGGTTCTAGGGCGGGACAGGGTGATCGGGAGCACGCTGGATCTTGACAATGCTTACCAGGGCTGCTAGCATGTTGATTCATCCCTTTAGATATGTTCGCTAATATCATCGATGGCTAAATTCAGCGACATATCTGAGGTACAGGGGGCACCCATAAACATCATAAAGTGAAGACAACTAGTCAAATACTTCCTAAAAAATATACATAGATTATATTAATACTCCACACATACAGATGAAACAACAAAGGTAAAGGTGATCCCTGAAATCGCTAACAGAAGACGAAACACGTGGGCTTAACGTTATTATTATTTTGAACATAAACTCTGTTGTTTGCTTACTTGATCCAACAATACTTTTTCCGTCATCCTATACCCCACACATTACTTATGCTAGTATATTAAATTGGTTCAATCAGTATTTATTTTCTCCTACGTTCAAAGTGTCTAAAAATACCTTAACGTGCTCATTTTCACCATACTTAACACATCATATTTTAGCTTACTCTGTTGTTTGCTTACTTGATCCAACAATACTTTTTCCGTCATCCTATACCCCACACATTACTTATGCTAGTATATTAAATTGGTTCAATCAGTATTTATTTTCTCCTACGTTCAAAGTGTCTTAAAATACCTTAACGTGCTCATTTTCACCATACTTAACACATCATATTTTAGCTTACTCTGTTGTTTGCTTACTTGATCCAACAATATTTTTTCCGTCATCCTATACCCCACACATTTTTTATGCTAGTATATTAAATTTGTTCAATCAGTATTTATTTTCTCCTACGTTCAAAGTGTCTTAAAATACCTTAACGTGCTCGTTTTCACCATACTTAACACATCATATTTTAGCTCACTCTGTTGTTTGCTTACTTGATCCAACAATACTTTTTCGGTCATCCTATACCCCACACATTACTTATGCTAGTATATTAAATTTTTTCAATCAGTATTTCTTTTTCTCCTACGTTCAAAGTGTCTTGAAATACCTTAACGTGCTCATTTTCACCATACTTAACACATCATATTTTAGCTTACTCTGTTGTTTGCTTACTTGATCCAACAATACTTTTTCGGTCATCCTATACCCCACACATTACTTATGCTAGTATATTAAATTTTTTCAATCAGTATTTCTTTTTCTCCTACGTTCAAAGTGTCTTAAAAAACCTTAACGTGCTCATTTTCACCATACTTAACACATCATATTTTAGCTTACTCTGCTGTTTGCTTACTTGATCCAACAATACTTTTTCCGTCATCCTATACCCCACACATTACTTATGCTAGTATATTAAATTGGTTCAATCAGTATTTATTTTCTCCTACGTTCAAAGTGTCTTAAAATACCTTAACGTGCTCATTTTCACCATACTTAACACATCATATTTTAGCTTACTCTGTTGTTTGCTTACTTGATCCAACAATATTTTTTCCGTCATCCTATACCCCACACATTTTTTATGCTAGTATATTAAATTTGTTCAATCAGTATTTATTTTCTCCTACGTTCAAAGTGTCTTAAAATACCTTAACGTGCTCGTTTTCACCATACTTAACACATCATATTTTAGCTCACTCTGTTGTTTGCTTACTTGATCCAACAATACTTTTTCGGTCATCCTATACCCCACACATTACTTATGCTAGTATATTAAATTTTTTCAATCAGTATTTCTTTTTCTCCTACGTTCAAAGTGTCTTGAAATACCTTAACGTGCTCATTTTCACCATACTTAACACATCATATTTTAGCTTACTCTGTTGTTTGCTTACTTGATCCAACAATACTTTTTCGGTCATCCTATACCCCACACATTACTTATGCTAGTATATTAAATTTTTTCAATCAGTATTTCTTTTTCTCCTACGTTCAAAGTGTCTTAAAAAACCTTAACGTGCTCATTTTCACCATACTTAACACATCATATTTTAGCTTACTCTGCTGTTTGCTTACTTGATCCAACAATACTTTTTCCGTCATTCTATACCCCTCACATTACTTATGCTAGTAAATTAAATTTGTTCAATCAGTATTTATTTTCTACTACGTTCAAAGTGTCTTAAAATACCTTAACGTGCTCGTTTTCACCATACTTAACACATCATATTTTAGCTTACTCTGTTGTTTGCTTACTTGATCCAACAATACTTTTTCCGTCATCCTATACCCCACACATTACTTATGCTAGTATATTAAATTTGTTCAATCAGTATTTATTTTCTCCTACGTTTAAAGTGTCTTAAAATACCTTAACGTGCTCGTTTTCATCATACATACCACATCATATTTTAGCTAACACTTATCTTTAATAAAATATCAATAATGTGAGAATAAGATTAGAATATTACACATTAAATTACTTTGGTATTTCATTAATAACATTAATCCATGATACGCATGTTTCTACTTTCTATTCCGAGACTTTCTTCAACCGGAATGATCACGGTTTATTATGAGAACAGTGCTTAGGTCAGGCTGAGTAGAAGTTGTGCGCAGTAGATAGAATGCTTAGGTCGGACTGCTTAGTCAGTACTCTGACCTAAGCACTGCTCTAGTTATGAACCTGAATAATTTTGCTTTAAGAGAGCCTCGGAATAGGAGGCCGAAACACGTATAATGGGAAATAATGTAAGAAAAAAGTAATTTATTGTCAAATATTCTAATATGAATTTCCACAGTCTTGTTTGTGCTCCCCTGAAGATGAGGTGAAAGCCTTGAAACCGGTAGGGTTATAACGTTACAAAAAAGTGGGATAAACAGTGTTTGATAAAAATAAATTACAATATATAGATTTCTCTGTTTTCACAACAAATAATATAAATCAGTACTATCAAAAGTGCATCTTCCTCAACCCGCCTCAGCCCTCCGATAGGGCGCCATCAAAGTATCAAGCGAAGAGTTTCAGCCCATACCATCACATTTTAAAATTATGTCATATATCGATAAACCACATATTCTTCTCAGTGTACGCATATTCACTATATTTATTCGTCTCCTTTCTCTCGTTTTTACTTGCATGCATCAATGTTGACACTAATACGCTGTTACAAACCTTCATATTTGCAGATCTTGAGATTGCTTGGTAAAATTACAAACTTTCTACCAACTAAGCAACGAAGATCATTAAATATAAATAAATTAAAAATCTATCCAAAACAAGATTTTTTTCTTCATAAAAAATCGATATTTGGGTACAAATTATTACTTTTCGTATACAAATATCTGAAGTTTTAAGAAGTGAAGGAAGAGAGCAACCGGTTTTTTTTCTTTATCTGAATACTAACGTGGTCCGAAACCACCGACTCGGAAGATAGGCGCCTTTTTACTAGGCCATGCAGATGGTATTTATTTCGAGGAATATATATTGTCAACATTTTTTTTCTCATTTAATATAAAACCTTGGCACAGAAAGGAACAATTTCTCAACTTAATGATACGGTATACTTTGTTATAATCTATTCTACATCATTTAATGCAATTAGAGTGCTAAATCAAATAAAATAAGATAAATGGCATTTTCTCTCAAGTGTTTTTTCTCACAATTTATTTTGTATAACTAGATTAAGAATTCATTTTTTATCGTTTATTTCAAATTTGAAAAATGGATAATCACGAAAAAAAAAATTACACTGTTAAACAATGATTTTTTATTTTATTTTTTATTACACATGACAAGAAATATACACAATTTGCGAAAAAAAATAACAGGTAATGTAATTTAGACATATATTATTTTAATGGATCTGGGTTTGTCGCCTTTCATTTGAAGTATCCTCAGTAAACTAGGCTTTTGCCTGTATCTCACTGAGGATATTAAGCATGAAAAAATAAATCGATACTTCTTTCCGATTTTTGATTACACAAAAACAAAACCCCGTTGCACGTTCTCATCAACCTGACAAACAGTGACACTCAATTACAACTGGAAATATCATGCGAAATCAAACTCATCACTCCAGAAATACCAAACTTATTCATCCCATAATATACCGCACACAATTATAAGAATAAAAACAAAAGTTAAACTCAAAATGAACCCAAAATGAAACAAAAAATAAAACCAAAAATGTTCATCCCACCATATACCCACACAATCATAAGAATAAAAATAAACACAAAAATATACAGAAACACAAATACAAAACAACAAAAATCAAAACAACAAGAAGAAACCCACACTCAAGAGCCTACACAAATCTTTTCCACACGTCATTCATCCTGAAAGCCCAAGTACTCAAAATCCTGTCGTAATAACAACCACGCTCCGATCGACTGTCTAAATGGTTTTTCTTCCTTCATCTTTATTGAATTCGGCACGCCATTGTACGTCATGGGAGCCAAATAATCATATTGCCTTTGGGCAAAATGGCTTTTTTATAGAAACAAAACTTAGCATTCTTTATAATTTTTGGGGTGCTTAATTAAAAAATGATGGTTACTTTCTTAATTTCCTCTAATTTTCATATTATACAAGAAAACTTAACTGTAACCATCTGCAAATATTTAATTTTATGCCCAATATGTAACTTTATATGATTTTTTTTTTCATTTTACACCTTTATACGCTTACATCTTCTCCGTGGCTCCATCCCAACTCATTGTCTGCGAATACTGTTGGGGTCAGCTCTCCTCGTCCTCAGGTTGTATGCTCTTCTGTCCCCCAGGCCGTGCCTCTGCATCAGGTTATCTTTTTGCACCAGCCATGAATTCTTTGGTCTTCCTCTGGTTGTTATTCCTGGTTCACAATGTGCCCATACCATCTCAATCGCCTCTCCTCCATCTTGCTGTTGATGTCTGTAACACCTAGGCTTCCACGAATGCGTGAGCTTTTTTCATTTTGTCTCTTAGGGACACACCAGTTGACCATCTTATGTAACACAAGTTGACCATCTTATGTAATGACCATGCGCATTTCAGCAGTTTCTAGTTGCCTAGAGTGAGAGTTAAACGAGTACATCGTCCAGAATTCAGAGCCATAGAGGAGTGCGGGTCTGACAATCGTTTGGTATACTTTTCCTTTTAACTTTACTGGCATTTTCGGATCACATAGGACTCCCGTCATTGATCTTAACTTCATTGATTTAACCTTTATACGCTTACATGTTCAATTTATTAAAATAATAATTGAAATATTACAACAAATTCGTACAACGAGAAAGAAAGTATATTACGAATAAAATTCAGCTTTGCAAAAAAAAATAATAAAGAAATAAAATAAAAATGTATTAATTACAAATAAAATGAATAAAAACCAATTTAAATTCGAGGGACAAATGTTACAATATTATATGTTATTTCATTAGAATATTAAGATATTAAATATTAATGGAAACGTGGAAAAAATTAATATCTTGAAAATTTAATCGGTAATACGGAAAATTATAAAATGAAATGTCCGTTAATGGAGATAAGCGATATATGAATAATGTATATCTGAGACGACACGTGGCTGAAAAGTGTGTTTTACTTACGGCCATTTAAATAGGCAGATTGGTTCTGCATAGAGGTTGATAAAACAATATGTGAGTGCGTTGCCTCAATCACATCAATTTCGTCCCTGAGAATGGTGGTACCGTAAGTAACACGAGAAGCAATAATCCACCAAGATATTTCTGCTACGAAACAGCGATAAAAAAAGTAGATAGAATGCTTCAATGTTGACAGATTTCTACTAAATCCTGCAGATGGAGTCATCAGACGTTTAACGCAGGCGAAAAGATGACGCATGTTAACCAAGATATGCTCGTTGCATTATATTATTTAGACATAGTCATGTATGTAAAATAGAAATATCTGATTGGTCTTGTAAACCGCAGCCAATCCAGAAAATTTTATCTCGCTTTTCCAAATACTTAAGTGTATAGTAAATGAACTTAAATATTTGTAAAAAATTAAATTTTGTAGACTTGTGTCATTATTACACAAAACTATACTTAGATTATTGGAATGTTTATTTCTTTAGCTTTTTTGTGACTATTATTTCGTCAAGGTTAAGTTTTTATAATACCCCATTAGAAAAACTAACATCTAAATACTCTACTTTGTCAACTGTAAAATCAAACGTTGGTTAAATCCATCAATATGATCCTAAATGTGGGGATCACAATTATTGTGGACTATTTTGTTTATAATTTACTTTAAACAATCTTATTTTTTTCAATAAAAATATTAAATATTTACTAAGATAGCTTAAATATCAATAAATAAGAAACAAAAAAAAGTATTACCATCCAAGCATGTAAGCTTTCCACAAAAAAAAGTATTACCATCCAAGCATGTAAGCTTTCCACAAAAAAAAGTATTACCATCCAAGCATGTAAGCTTTCCACAAAAAAAAAGTATTACCATCCAAGCATGTAAGCTTTCCACAAAAAAAAGTATTACCATCCAAGCATGTAAGCTTTCCACAAAAAAAAGTATTACCATCCAAGCATGTAAGCTTTCCACAAAAAAAAAGTATTACCATCCAAGCATGTAAGCTTTCCACAAAAAAAAAGTATTACCATCCAAGCATGTAAGCTTTCCACAAAAAAAAGTATTACCATCCAAGCATGTAAGCTTTCCAAAAAAAAAAGTATTACCATCCAAGCATGTAAGCTTTCCACAAAAAAAAAGTATTACCATCCAAGCATGTAAGCTTTCCACAAAAAAAAAAGTATAACCATCCAAGCATGTAAGCTTTCCACAAAAAAAGTATTACCATCCAAGCATGTAAGCTTTCCACAAAAAAAAGTATTACCATCCAAGCATGTAAGCTTTCCACAAAAAAAAGTATTACCATCCAAGCATGTAAGCTTTCCACAAAAAAAAGTATTACCATCCAAGCATGTAAGCTTTCCACAAAAAAAAAGTATTACCATCCAAGCATGTAAACTTTCCACAAAAAAAAGTGTTACCATCCAAGCATGTAAGCTTTCCACAAAAAAAAAAAACAAACACATTTGAAAATTGACTCATCTCGGCTAGAACTTACTCTTGAAGATTCCAAGGTTTATATGGAAATATATATAATACATATACCACCACGCCATATCCCTGCAGGGGTTGGCAAAGATAACAGAGTGCTAGACTTTTTACCTCGACGCACACATATTTCGCAACTTTCACATCCAATTTTTTTATTTCTTATATTTTTTCTTTCAAAATACAATTCACTTGATCTCACTATACTGTTTTTTTTCTTCGTCTATCAAGCCTTCTTCTCAAATTGGCACTTTGTATTTGTTTTTTAAGTTTTTCTTCATTCATTTGTCCTACATGCCCGAACTATCTCAGAGTGTTATTTAACACATCAGCCCTAAGTTTACATTCATCCCTAATCACTGTCCATATTGATTGCCTAACATAAGTAATCTTACTAAGTAGACCTTAGAAAATATTCTTAACGGAATATCGCTAAAACGGCATTGAAAAAATATTGTATAAATACATGTAGCAAAAATATTGTATAAATACATGTAGCAAAAATATTGTATAAATACATGTAGCAAAAATTACTTCGTTCAAGACAATATGCGAAACAGCAAATTTTTCACATTTCTACCCAGTTCGTGCTAGTCACAAATTCTATTGTAATATTAAACTTTCTAATTCTTCATTATAAATTCTTTGTTTTGGAATCCATATATATATTTTTTTCTTTTCTACATATTTTAGAATATGCCCTTGACATTTCTAAAATTGTTTGTAAAATGTTTTCTCCATGAAACACGTCATGCAGATATATATTTAAATGGAAAAAAAATAATCAAAATACGGTTTTTTTTATAAACGGACAATTTTTTATCAAAATATATCATCCATAAAGCGAAGAATTAATGTTATAACATTATTGGCAAGTTTTTAGAGAGCAAATTATTTAAAAAGAAAAATATTGGAATTCTTTATATTTGGAATACATTTTTTTCTTTTCTACATATTTTAGAATATGCCCTTGAAATTTCTAAAATTGTTTGTAAAATATTTTCTCCATGAAACACGCCATATATCTATATATTTAAATGGAAAAAAAATAATCAAAATACGGTTTTTTTATAAACGGATAATTTTTTATCAAAATATTATATATCATCCATAAAGCGAGGAATGAATGTTATAACATTATTGGCAAGTTTTTAGACATCAAATTATTTAAAAAGAAAAAAAATATTGGAAATTGTAAGATAATTTCTATGAACCTTAGCAGGATATTCACCTTGTTGAGGTCGATTGGCCTATTTTATTTCCCAAGAATTTAAAATTGAGTTTTTTCAATAGTCTCATTAATTTTGTTAAGGATTATGTAACCTCTGAGTGATTTACAGCATGCAGCACATAGTCTGTCAGATAACTAGTTAGCAGTCTCAGTCTGACATGGGAGGACATAGAGTGCTGGGCTATGGACTGACCTAGATGGAGGCGTTTATGACATATATGTGTTATTTATTTTTTCAAAACAGGCTTAGCCCAATTTCTTTGAAAATACAAAACATCAAATAAGAAGAAAAATTACATCGAGAAAAAAAAAATTAAAAAATTATATAAAATAAAAAATAATGCATATGCATACAAACGAGTATATATACACAAACATATTACACACATTTATTCACAGTCATTTAGGTATGTTGATGAGTGCTTTCTAACGCGCTCAATCTAAGAAGAAAATTTACTTTTGCTTTTGGTAATGTGATATGAAATATGTCAATATCCGAAGCAGTCCCGTTCAGAAGAGTTAAGGCCCTTCCAACAGGCATAACGGCTGGAAGACCCGTTCTTGCGTATGTTATTGAGAACAGTTCTTACCGGCGCAGTCTAGTGTAATTGTTAGGAACATTTAACGCTAATCTTTGTAGTAATGCTGGACAGCTCACAACTCCTCGAACGAGTTTGACAACGTATACCAGGAGACGCACATTTCTTCTTACGCTCAAGGAGTTATACCCGAGCATGCCCAGCAGGAACTAAGTAGGATAAAACCATCAATAGACACCGAACTCTCTCATATAGAGATATCGTAGATATTTTTTTTGTACTTTCTCGAGTTTTTGTTCTTTTTGTACATGAGCGAGTTCTGCGCCCCCACCGGGCTCCGATCAATGAATTAAACAACGTTTTGAGCACCAATTGGTTTTCAAACGACTTAGAGATTCTCATTACAAATCCTAGAGTTTTATAAGCTGAATCGTACATAACTTCTATGTGAGGACCAAACGCGAGATTGCTGTGGAACAAGACACCCAGATCTTTAATATAGAGGAATGGAATATAGAGGAATGGAATATAGAGGAATGGAATATAGAGGAATGATCATGTCTCATGGACCGACTTGAAGTTATCAAAATCCAATTTTTACTACGACGAAGTCATCTCTATTATATTAAATGAATAAGCTCGAGAGCATTGTTTCTCGACCTTTTTAACCTTGTAACCTTTACAAAAAATGAAGACATCGCCAGCCTTCCCTCCGCAAAAATTGTCTTATATAACAATGACTTGGACTAGAATATGTGAAAAAAAGCTTTTCGATTTTCTCTGATAATGCGTTATTTTCCTTTTGTTCACTTGACTCATTTTTATTTTCAAGACATCCCTGAAATTTCATCACCCCCAACAGTTTTTAACAAGAAACTTATTGTTTCTTCGCTGCATACAATCCAGTCTATCAAGATTTCTATGTTGGTAATCTCTTCTTATTTACCAGAAAGATGTTAAAGAGTTCTTAAGTAAAAAATAGACAGGAAGCCTATATGAAATAAACGGTAGCTCTTGGAATCGAACCCATAACCCCCAGGTTGGAAAAAAGGGTCTTACCAACTAGGCCACAGATAGAATCTAACTTTGTGTCAAATAAACAGAACCAATTGAAATATTAAAATCCTTTGTGAAAAATATATCTTATGCACAATACAATATCAAATAAGAAAAGGAAAAATGCTCGAGCCCAACAGTTCTCAGTAGAAATTCAAAGAGACAACATTGTATATGACGTTTCTCCATAGAATTGATGTCGTTTGCTTGTTGGGAAGTAGTTTAGGCCGACACACAATACACCAGAAAGCGAGGGGAAGGAAGTGTGAAGAGATAAAATAGAGGATACATCACATATACTCGTATGTATATATATTTTATGCGAATACACATTTCTATTCGAACGCACAGTGATCCGAAAGATTTCGTGGTTTTAAAGATCGTATTGAAGAGAATCTTTTTTGCAGATAGATATGTATTCCAATAAGAAACAAAACTTTACTATAATCTTTTGGACAGGTTTCTTCTTCTTCCCAGTGTCATGTCAGGTCCCCCCAACGTTGAATATCACCTAAGAGTAGACATCTTTGTACCCGGAAGCCCAAAAAAGATCCCCTACACTCCTTATACCAGTCCAATCACGTATATTGCGGAGCCAGGAGATTTACCTCCTGCCAACACCTCTTCGACCCTCTATTTTGCCTTGGATGATCAGGTGCAGTAATTTGTAATTTGCTCCTCTAAGTACATGACCCAAATAGGACACCTTTCGGATTTTAATATTAGTCAGCAACTCTCTATCAACTTTGGCTCTTTGAAGAACTCTTGGGTTGCTGACCATATCCGTCCAGCGTATCCGTATCATTCTCCGGTGTATCCACATTTTGAATGCTTCCAGTCGGTTCATACTACCAACTTTGAGGGTCCATGATTCAACACTGACCAAACGTAGCATTTGACTAACCGTCGTCGAAGTTTCAAGTTTAGATTATCATCGCAGAATACGCTTCTCATTTTATTAAAAGCCGCACGAGACGATTCAATTCTGCACTTAACTTCGGTTTCTGGGTCGAGGTCTTCCACTAGGATACTTCCGAGGTATTTAAATTTTTTCACTCTCTCTATATCAGCACCGTTCAATGTAAAACGTGCTCCTGCGTGATCCTGCCGGCCAAACACCATGAACTTAGTTTTACTCACGTTCATGTTCAGCCTCAGTCTCCCACCGGCATACACCAATTAAACAGGCATACACCTATTAAAAATTAATAAAAAAAACATCCTTTTCAGGACTGCACGCCTGAATGAGATTTTGTTTCCGTGTAACCGGATGTGAAACTTTCCATTGTATTGTTCCCCGTAGGTAATAATGAACCGTTTCTCTTGAACAAATTGCATTATTCTGCATACATACATATCCATCACTTCGTCTCTCTGTCGAGGTAGCAGAGATGACAAAGCGCGAGACTTTCCTATCTCGCCACACATTCTTCACATCTTCCACATCCGTACAGTCTTATATAACTGCTACGATTTCCCTGACTTTCTAGGTTTGCTTCTTTCAAAATATAATTCTCGTAATTCAAGCATTATTTTCCCGGCCTTCCTCTACCATACCTTCTACTCACATGTGCACTTTATATTTGTTTTGTTAATGTTTCTTCATTATTTTTTTCTACTTGCCCAAACCATTTCAAAGTGCTCATATTTATCTTACTCAACACACCACCCTTAAGTTCACATTTACCCCTAACCACCTTATTCCGTTTTCTAGGGTATAAGGTGATTAGGTATGTATTAGGTGATATTCTATCAAAAAATGTATTCTTCCCAGCGCATGTATTTCTACAGCATTTATTTGACTTTTTTCTGCCTGTTTCACTCCCATACATCAAAGTTAGTAGAAAATTCTGCTTAGACTATCATCTTAGCTGGTTTTTATACTGTTTGGTGGGAGTCTTAGTGTCCCTTTGTCTTTGTTTCCAATCGTTAAAAACCGTTTGATATCCCTCTTAACTCTTCCATCATCTGAGAAAATACTACTCATATAACGGAATTTCTTATCTGGTTCCAATCTCCTATTTTTTACCAATGCATCGCAATCTCTTATTGTTCACCAATGCATCGCAATATCTTATTGTTCCCCAATGCATCGCAATATCTTATTGTTCTCCAATGCATCGCAATATCTTATTGTTCACCAATGCATCGCAATCTCTTATTGTTTACCAATGCATCGAAATCTCTTATTGTTCACCAATGCATCGATTTTTTTAATATTTTCACACATCTCCGTGACTTTCGATTTAGCAACATTTATTCTCAAATCTTTTTGTTGACAACCTTTGATACAATTATTTTATCAAACTTTATTATTCATCCTCACTCTTCACTTAGACTACCATTTCATCAGCATGCAGCAATCCTTACATATTCCCATTCGGCATTTGCATGTTACCCATTGACCTTAGTAGTTCCTTCACACACGAATTTATTTAAAAATTAATCAACCGTATATAAGATTTTTTCTACTAATAGAGATATAAAATGGGGGAAAAATGTTAATTTATTTGTTGTGGTGAGTCAGAATTATCGCAACTCCATTTATTATGGTTTGCCTGATTCACAAATTTAAAACTCTAGCCTGTCTTCAATGCAGTAGCTAGGTTGATCTATGGTAGTCATAAATCTGGCCATATAGGTCCACTTCTAAAAAATCTAGTGACTTGAGTGTCATGAACGAATTGATTCCAAACTTCGTCTCGTTTTATTTAACTTTTTTAATGGGATGACTACATTGTATATTTTGAATCTTCGTCTGAGGGATGATCCCTCGGAGAGAAATAGAACTTTAAATCGATTTTTTCTTCGTCTAATAATTCGATTGTTCCAAATTATTCGATAAAAATGGAATTGATACACCCTAGATTTTTTTTATTTACATCTCGATTTCTTTTTTTTATTGCATCACGTCAAAGTAATACTTTTTTATACGTAATCTGGTGACGATTAAGTTATGTTTGGTCTTTATAATATTCTAAAGCAGTGATTTACAAAGTGGTGGCATAAGCCTCATAGGGGGCGCTAGATGACAAGCAAGTGGAAAGGGGACGATAGGATGTTGAAAAGGGGTAAATAATACAGATATATACTTTCTACAAGTAACATTGTTTGTCAGAAAAGTTAATTTTATAGTTGAACTATTTGAAGTTAAAGTATTTTTCGTTTTCGGATGTAAAGAATTCTATTTATTTACTTTAATAATTTAATCACAATAAAGCAATTCATTTTGAAAGAAATAATTAAACTTCAAACAGCTTTGCTGCAATATTTGATTTTCATACAAATGATGTGACGTTTTCATCGTTGCTAGGCATCGTAGTTAAAGATCACCCTCACCACTTCTTGTATCATTATTTTGACTGGCTTTGGGGGATGCTGATGAAATATACTATATGGTCTAAAAAAAGGTAGTAGATAAAAAAAATTGGGATAATAGTGTACTAAATATACCACTTATTTTCTAATAAACCATACAAGAAAATTTTAAAATTACTTTAGTATATGCAAAAATTTAGAACCTTTTGGAACATAAATGAAAATCAACAACAAACGTGAAATTCATCAAAACTCATACAAACAATCTAAACGGAAAAATATTTATGTTCATGCATAAAACAAAAAAAAATGTGACAAAATTACATGAGTAATTTAAATGAAATTGCCTTTTTTAATTAAAAATTAAAAAATTAACATAGTAAACGAAAATAAATGTGGTCATAAAAAGTATGAAAGGGAATATACGAGTATGTGAACTCGGATGACATTGTAGTGATATTGGACAATAAAGGATTTAACCTGATTTTATAAATTTTCTATATCTTTTTTTTTTAACCTGGCGAGGGCAATCTCTTCCAACCAACCAGAAATATGTTTTTATAGCCCCTTAGTGTTTTATCTTTCTAATCTACTCATATCTTTTATACTACTTGTTGAGATTATTTTTTGTAAATCGTTCATCATTCTTTCAAAGTGGCCGAATCTTTTCAATGCTCCTTTGAATCGTCTTAAGTCGTGCATCTCCTTTTAATGTGCATTTTATCATATTTTTCGCACGCCAAATTTTTTTCACAAATTATTTTCACACACGTCTACAGTCTACAGAACGCTTTTAGTTCTAATGCATTTATCCATGTAAATTTCCACCTATTTTTGCCACGTCCAAGTTTTTTTTACATATCTTAATGTGAACTCTTATTAAGTCGTAATTTGTTTTATCAAACACTGTTTATTCCACTGTTTATAACGATGTGCACCTTACAGACAGTGAAATCAACATCAACACATAATCAACAATAACAAGACTTGTTTGTGCTCCCCGAATGTTGAGGTGAAAGCCTTAAAACCGGTAGGATTATACCGTTACAAAAAAAGTGAAATAAACAGTGATTGATAAAACTAATTACAATGTTTTTAAACCTCCACAATGTTAATGCCTTAACTATAAATAATACCTTATTGAATCTTCTGAATATCGGGGTCGAATGTTGTGTGCTTGGATATAAAAGTTTGGTAATTTGACCTCTCTGCCTAACCTGCAAGGTACACACCATGATGGTATTTATTTATATATATGGTAAATCTTACCATCTAGGCTACAACTGTTATCTTATTCGAATAAATCAAGTCTTACTAGGCCAAATATCAGGGAGCACAAACAAGTCTTGTTTGTGCTCCCCTAATAATGAGGTGAAAGCCTTAAAACCGGTAGGATTATTCCGTTACAAAAAAGTGAAACAAACAGTGTTTGATAAAACAAATTACAAAATTTTTAAACCTCCACAATATTAATGCCTTAACTATAAATAATACCTTATTGAATCTTCTGAATATCAGGGTCCAGGATGTTTATTTACAAATCTGTGGAAGAGGCGAATGTTGTGTGCTTGGATATAAAAGTTTGGAGATTTGGCCTCTCTGCCTATCCTGCAAGAAACGCAGCATGATGGTATTTATTTGTATACGAGTATATATGTTAAATCTTACCATCTAGGCTACAATAGTTATCTTATTCAAATAAATCAAGTCTTACAAGGCAAAATATCAGGGAGCACAAATAAACGTTTGTAGAGTTGGCCTCTCTGCCTATCCTGCAAAGGACGCAGCATGATGGTTTTTATTTATATGTAAATCTTACCATCTAAGCTATAAGCATTATTTTATTCGAATAAATCAAGTCTTATTAAGCAAAATATCTCATTCGAAATTTGAAGAATTTAAAAATTGTGAGTGACAAAAATCAATTTTATAAAATATTATATTTCTGGAACTGACAGGCAGATGGCGGTTAGCCACTTAATATAATTTGTTTAGGGGAAAAGTTTAAAGTATTGAAATATTTCAACTGTTTTTTTCAAATGAAAAAATCTCTTATTAATTTACTGTGACACGTATCAATTTTTTAAATTTTTAAAATGTTTACAAAATAAAGTTTTGACAAAAGGGTAAACTTGCCTCTATTTAAGGCAACGGTTATAAAAGAATTCTCGAGGTATTAAATAACTAGCATTATTAAAATTATTATTGTATGTCATTATTGTGCCAAGTCCAGCTATATGCCCGAGCATTAGATGCAGTATTACTGTGCAAATAGTCTGATATTAATATTCCAATTTTAACATTTTTTCTGACATTATTGTATTGTATTGTTCTAGCACTTAACATTGGATACAGTACAAACGATTCTATTAATCGTCATGAAAAAATCTCTTTCAAGCAACTGAAATTACATAAGAGAGGCTAAGTGATAACTATACTGGAACAGGAATCGAAAATCGCAACCCTCAGGCTGGAAGATAGACGTCTTATGAACGTAGAAATAGCAGTCTTATTCTCCATCAATTTATTGTAATTGTAAGTTACGCCCTGCATTTTATAAACATAAAATCAAAGCGTTCTTTAGATAACGCTTAATTAAAAACCAGCGCTGTATTTGACACCTTTAAGTTGTTATTTATAAATCTGTTTTCAAGTTCTTTTAAAATACATACATACAAACATGCCATTACCCTGTTGGTGTGTTAAGAGAGGACCTACTTTCTTATCATGACATACTTCTTTCGCCTTCTCCTCATTCATAAATATTCTCATTAAGTTTCTTAGTTACTCTTACTATTTTTTTTTTCGTCTTTCATAATTTCATCACTTGTATTTCGAAATCTCCTTTCATACTTTTCTTGGTATTTCCAAACCACGACTCTCCTTACTCTACATTGATTGAAAATTTATTAAGTCACACTAACTAATACATACGTTTTTAGCACATTTCCTTTCTTGTGTAACCATTTCTTATTCTTTCTTGTATTGACATATTTTTTTGGTTCACTCAAGATGTCTTTGACACTGCAAAAGTTAAATGTAAAAAATGATATGAGTATTATTACACTTTCATTTGAGACAGCACAATCTAGCGGACTTATTGTCACGTAGTATTTTTTTTCTAATCAACCAAAAATATAATCAAGTTGCCTTCAGTGGACGTCAGACTAGAATCCTTTTTTTTTTAATCTTGGTTCCAACGGAAATCGAACCCGCAATCCTCGGGCTGGATGTTAGGCGTCTTATCAATATACCACGGAGGTCGTCAGCACGAAGGAGGATGCTAGTGAGATAAGGAAGTCAAGGACTGCGTGAAAGAGAATAATAGAGCCAGAAAAGTATTTATCGAAGCAAGAACAGGAATCAGTGATGAAGGTATGAAAAAAAGAGACAGTACAAAGAATGGAAGATAAAAAAAAATGGGTCCAAGTTTGGCTTGCATATCCTGATGAAAGGACCAAGATTCCATTATGGGAGATTTTTTTTTTTAATTCTACCTGTTAATAAGAAAACACAATTTACATAAGTAAATCTACATATTTTCTCCTTGGTAAAGAGAAAACCAGTTGAAGTAATCACATACGTTAATGGAAATTGGCAAAAATATAATTTATTCCCTTCATTTTATCTTATTAAACATTTGATTGATCATTTCCAGGTTTTTGATATATAATTAATAAATTTTGAATCACTGTGTATATCTGGTACTTAATGCTTATTAAAATGAAATTCTGGAAATGCTTGATGGATTTGAATCACTGTGTATATCTGACACTAAATGTCTATTGCAATGTTATTCTGGAAATGCTTTGATGGATTTGGTCAGCAATTCAAATGCGGTGATAGAAAACGTTTAACAATAAATTTCGACGATAAACCAAATATATTTATTGATACTATTATTTCTAGTTCGTGGATGTGTCATAAATTTAAGGGTGTTGTTGCATTATCGACTTATTTATTTAATAATATACGATAATTTAACGGTAATTTAGATAAGAGGCCCTAGAAATTTCTAAGTCAGTACACCGATCGGAACATCTGTTGAACAGTTATTTCCCAAAAATCTCTCCGCTCTTGGCCGAAATTGTCCCGTGCCTCCCTCACCCCCCCCCCCCTTCCAACCGTTGAAGCGTGTATATCGGTACCAGTTCGAACAGCATTTAGTCTTGTTTGCGCTCCCCTGAAGATGAGGTGAAAGCCTTGAAACCGGTAGGGTTATACCATCACAAAAAAAAGTGGAATAAACAGTGTTTGATAAAAATAAATTACAATGTCTTTAAACCTCCACAACGTTAATGCCTTAACGATAAACAACGATAATTTAATGTATTTTACATAGCACAGTAACATAAATAAACAAAAAAAATAAATATATTTCGGAGTTGTTGCCGTGTTGAGTAAAATTAAGTAAATTTTGTCCAACGTTTCGAAGGCATTCCAACCTTCATCGTCAGAACAGTGTTAACATTTGTCGAACTTCGTAAACATGTAAGAATACTCCATCTAGCCACCTGGCCGCATTATTAATACGTCCACAGCGAGCAGCGCAGGACCCGGAGAGTGCATCGCGCGTGCCTCCCTCACGGTAATTTCGAATTGATCTATTTGTGGTATCGTCTTTCCCTTTCCAAAGTTTTACACAATACATTATCTTTAAATTCACAATCATCCCCAAACACTTCATTCAATTGCTGTCATACATTATCAATACATGATTTTGTGTGTGCATTTTTACAGCATTTATTCGGTACGTTTCATATTTTTTATTGTCCATCATACTTATGTTGTTTGTCAAGTTGATACAAAAATATTATTGTGTACCATCAACCTATCAGATTTTGATAGTTTCTTGTTTGCGTATTTATGTTTAAGGCCCCCATTGACTTTGTTTCGTATAGCTACATGCCTCTCGCTATCTCTCGTAACTCTTCCATTATCTAAGAAAATACTACCAAAAAAATTAATCTCCTCAGATTTATCTTGTTTATCACAATTCACCTATGTATTGCATTTAATTTTTCTTTCACACTTTTCTATCACAATGACTTAAGATTTAATTATATTCCTTCTCAGATCGCTTCACATCTTTCAAACAATTTAATTACCAAATTCTGTCCTTTCTTTCCATTCTCCGATAATTTTGCTATACTACCATACCATCAACATATTATACCAATTCGATATTTGTATGCTTTCCATTAATCTATATAATTTCTTCGCACGTAAATCTTTGTAAATATTTAACAACCAGGGTGACATAACACACCCTTGATTTACCCCGTTAAAAATATTAAACCTCTCAGTCAAGGCCCCGTTCGCTCTAAAACATACTCTGCTTTTGGCGTATAATGACGCAATACCACGTATCAATTAGTATTCAACAAGACATCTAATATTTTCCATTGCTAGCATCTTATCACGCGGTGTTTTTGATGAGGGATGAATAATAGATTTTTGGCTAACTCAATAGTCGGTTCCAACGAAGAGGCACTCAACACGGAAATAACTTCAAAACACATTTTAAACTAGTTTAAAAGTTTCATGAAATCTTCGAAAATATTCAAAAGATAAACATTAAATCTTCAAAAAAGAAAATAATTTAGAATACCTATTAGCATGTCTTTTGAAACATATATATCAATATACAGGGTGGGTCAAAAAGATGCTAGTGGTTTGAATATGAAATTAAAAAGAATTATGTAACATTTAACATTTTTTATTAGTATTATAAAAAACAAAAATCTTGGAATGTTTACGTCTGAAAAATAATGTTGCTTAAATGACGTCCCTCGGCTGCTTGGCACTCTTCAAACTGAAGTTACAGATTTTGGAAAATTCGGCGAAACGTTATTCTCGGTATATTGTTAATTTCCCGGATAATGTTCCTTTTGAGCTGCTCCAAATCTCTCGGATTATTCTTGTCGACCACCGATTTAAGGTAGCCCCATAGAAAAAAATCACATGGAGTTAGATCGGGGCTGTGTGGAGGCCATTCGATATCCTCCCTTTTCGAAATGAGTTTTCCCGGGAACATTTCTTTCAGCAGGTCTATAGACACCCTAGCAGTATAGCATGTGACACCATCTTGTTGGAACCATATCATCAAGGTATTGCCTTGAAATTCTTGCAAGGCTGGGACCAAGAACTCTCTTTACATGCCGCAATAATTGTGGGCTCTCACCGTCATCGCGCGCCTTCTTTCGTCCCCGAAAAAGTATGGCCCGACAATACCGGTTGCCGATATTGTAGCCCACACGACAAGTTAAGGGCTGTGAAGTGGACGTTCATGCAGGTGGTGGAGATTGGTTTCGGACCAGAATCGACAATTTTGTTTATTGACGTGACCTTTAAGATGTAAATTCACCTTGTCACTGAATATAACGTTAATAAAATTGTTGAACCGGTCGAGTATCAGATTAACAAAGTTAAGTTGGTTATTGGCATCATCTGGTTTTAATTCTTAAACAATCTGGCTCTTGCAAGCCTTAAGATGCAAATCACGCTTCAAAATTCGTCGTAAAGTTGTTCTCTTGATGTCCAAAGCCTGGCTTCTCTTACGAGTTAATTGTTGCGGATTTTGTTGAACTGAAACACGAACTCGCTACACAATGTCGGACGTTCTCGCAGAGATCGGACGACCGCGATCAATTATTGTTATTGTCGGCCCAGTTCTTTCGAACATTTTAATCAATTTGCGTATCACATTGGCTCTTGGAGCCTCACGTATCTCCCGCAAACCGTGTTCCTGTCTGTACAACTGTCGTGCAGTAATCACAGATTAATTGTTTTCATATTACGCGCGGACACAAAATGCGCGCTGCGCTCCCGTGTACGGCTCCATGGCGACTACATTTCCGAGAAGCGACGCGTTGAGCAATATACCGCCCCGCCACCCCGCGCCGCGCGTTTCCGGGAAATTAAGGACGCAAATCACCAACACCCTTATGACCCACCCTGTATATAAACACGGAAAGAAAAAAATAATAATCAAATACAAAAAAATCTCTCTTAAGGGTAATAAAACAGAAAATTGTTATAGTTTGAAATATTTAAATCTGTTGTTATTTGTTATAAATTTTAATATTTTTATCTACTTAAAAAAAAAAATGGAAACATTTATTATTCCCATCACCGGCCAAACCATGACGGGATACCGTCCTAATAATACAAAAATCATAATGTGTTGGATAAACAGACAATGGGATAAAGGTCTAAACAAACTTGAATTATATATTGTAAGAAGGGAAATGAAAATAAATCGCTATACCATTTAATTATCAATGTCTGGGGAACGGAAAAGAGAGAGAGAATTATAGGGAATACGGAAAAACACGCTACGCCATCGAAGATACATGTTATGATCTTTAAGTGTCTATCACTCTCATTGTGTCAAGACACATGCGCAATTCGGTGATTTCTCTAGCTCCTCTCTTAAAGTTTCCCTTCCTGTGCTAAAATAATCCGCGCGTCCCGGTGCTGTGTATTCAATACACACCAATACACAGGAAAAAGTGAGTGATTTAAAATTGAAAAAATAAGAAAAAATAAGAAAAAACAAGAAAAAATAAGCCAATCGCTTAAATTAATTAAATTTGAAGTCAAAAGTGATAATAATTGAAATTCAATTGTTGAAAACATGAAAAAAAAACATCGGTTGACGTTTACAAAACGGGCGAAGAGACCACCTCAAACAAATTCCCGAGAGCTACTGTAGCGAGAGAAGCGATCGAACTGAGATTCTATTTCTTGCGTTCCCATATACCGAAGTAGAGGGAGAGTGAGATGTGAATAGCGTCGCTTCCTCACCCATAGCGGTTTTTAGAATGAATATATCTACGTCACACACTGGCACACGTTTGATTGTATTGGTGGATTTATTCCCAATTTTCACAAAATATATCTGATGTGGCCGATAAGTGCTAATTATTATTAATATTAATACTAACCCGAATGATCGAGATAAAGGACCAAAGACAATATTGTCTCATTTCTACATCAACAATTTGAATATTTTGAGAACTGTAAGAATTAACAAACTTGTTCTAATCATGTATCATAGTATAAATAGGCCAAAACCCATACGATGGTTGTCGCCAAAGAAAGAGTACGAGAATTGAATTTTGAATACAAGAAAGCGAGAGAAGAATACTTGGATTCTTTCCGAAAGTAATTCGAAATTTGAATATCGGTGGGTCCGTGATACTGAACGAATTTTAATACCTAGCTAACAATTTTTGAACCGGTGTAAAAGGGGACGATGTATAAATGATATATTTAAACAATTTTTACATTTATGAATATATATTTTCATAAATGTAGAATTTGTTTTACTTCCGTGAATATTTCACGGGTTGCAACTAGTTTTTTTCTTGAGTCTCCCAATACTACACCATCCATAATATTTTTCCTCATACATGACGTATAGTTGTTAGGAATATTGTATGATAAATATAAGTGTATATTAAAATATATATAATTTTATGAAATCTTTACAGTTTTATATGAAAGAGTCAGGCGAATATTGCAAATGTTGATTGAGTCAAACCGTATTAGTATATGAGGATGCAGGCGAATGACCAATATGACTAATCTCAAGAGATCAAAGTAAGAGTGGAGATGGCACAGAGCTGCTTCTTCAAAATACAGAATCTTCTCTGTAGCAAGGTTTTCTATCTCAACCTATATATGCGAATGTTAAATTACTCCATATTCCCCATACTTCTATTTGTTACCAAAACATGAACACTTAGTCAAGCCACTACAAATAAACTAGAAACTTTGAAATGTAGTGGCATCGAAGAATGCCGAGGTCTCATGAGTTTACAAGTTTGTAAATATGATAACTTGAATAAAAATAGAGAAATATTATCCACCTTGTAAATGAAAAATTAGAGTACTTTAAACATATGATCTGAAGAAAAATATATAAGATCCTTTAACTGATATAAAAGGGAGAAATTTGGGGCAGAAGGAGCGTTCAAGAAGGCACACCTCTACTAAAACAATTAGCAGGAGTGGTTTCACTATGGTGCCATATACTATCTCAAAAAGCTGCTAGGTCAAGATAACCTTGAAGATCACCAAGAAAAGATGTTTAAAAAAATCTAGGAGAGGGTTTTTAAAGAAGATGAAAAAATGTGTGAAATTTTCATACGAATTTTATTCATACATCTTTATTTATTTTTCCAGCCTTATTTTTTGGATAAATTAAAAATGGACAAAATTCAATACTTCAACACAAACCCGATATATTTATTTAACAAACCTCACAAAAAAAAAAAACATTAAATAAGCTCGAAAATATGCAGAGTTGACCTTATGTAAATAAACATTGTTTACAAAACTCCACGCTTTGATTTTTTTTTCAAATATAATTTGTATTTTTTTTTCCTCCAAAACAGTCTTATTTTTCAAAGTTTACAGGAATTAAAAACAAATGTGAAATTATAATTGATTTATGGAATTTCATCTGAATATAAATATATCAGAATTTATATACTCAAGTTCATTATTTCAATGAGAGGAATTCTGGGGTATATTTTTGTTCTTATCTTCTAAGCGGATGGAGGGTAAATATGCATAACGTTGGAATATATAAGTGTAAAAAATTTCCTTAGGCAGAATGAACACGATAAAATATGAGGAACTAGTCAATTTAGGGTTGACTTTTTTTTTTAATTGAAATATGTGTACTAATATTTATTTTGTTTTTTGAATTAAAAATATCAGTTTTTCTTTCTCGGGTTTAAGAGAGCATAGGCCAATATACCTGGAATCTGTGGAACTCGGACCATTCCAATAAACTCAGTGTCTTCTGTCGTCCTATTTAGTAAAATGCTTGTATTCTTGCCCGGGGGCTGTAGATTCAGTTTCTGTTGTCAACCATTTCATAAAAAGGGTTCCAGTCAGGTTTTTTGCTTATTTATTTTATTAAAAAAGAACTGGATAGTCTATTGCCATGTAGCAATCTCCTCCAAGCAACCAGAAAGATGTTTTAATGGGCTCTAAGTGAAAACGAGACTGGAATTCCATTTCCTTTAATTTGGGTTCCAGCGGGGATCGAACCTGCAACCTACAAATCGGAAGACAAGCTTCTTACCACCAGACAACGGAGGTCGTCTTAAACATCGGCCTAGTTTGTGGGAAAAGATTGCGACGTGGCAATTAGCACGCTATGTTGTAGTCTAGGCAACGAAAGTGTAATAAAATTCAAATATAAGTATAAATGCCCGTTCTGAGATAGCTGCTTTAAATTGGTGTGTTCTTAAATAGAAAAAAAAAGAAAACAGTTTTAATAAGCAGATATAATATATCATAATTTTCTATCCATGCATACAACTTTCCCCTTCTCTAAATGTATATATTTTGTCATGCACAATCTTCCGTTGTTCATATTCTCACTTTACCTTCTTTCAAAATCTGGTCCACTACTTAAACCACGTTTTCCTCGGTCTACATTTGCTTCACACACCTTGCATTTGTGATTTGTATGCTAATGTAGTAATTATTTTCTAATTGTTTCTCTCTTTACGTACAAATCATCTTAAATATTCATTTTTGTGCACTTTAAATATTGATTTTATTGTTGCATTCATTTCTGATGCCTTCATTCCGCCTTTTTTTTCATATATAGACATTCCACAAAAAGATGTGCTCCATATGTTGCATTTTTTATCACAGAAATATCAAGTGTTCATATCTCTATAAAAACCTATATACGCCACTGGTACAAAGAACTGTAACACAGGTAGATGGCTGCTGCAGAATGCTCAGATAATTCAGCTCACGTTCAGAGGTGTAGATCGGTGAAAAGGTAGCAGGGTGAAGAGATTCCTCTAAGGCAGGTATTAGATAATCGCAAGTAAAACACAGTAGGCAGGGTGAACTAAATAGTGATTTATTTTGGTCTTTTACACTTCTTATGTGCGGTCAATCGCTCATCGCAAGCGCCTGTTTTCGCCGCTGTATGCAGTCACAACTCACGAAATGTTACATTTTTCGTAAGCTGTGCACACGCAGAGGCCGGCCGACTTGCGATATAGTTTCGCGGTGGCCGCGCATAAGTCTCATTTGCGTTGCGGTCGCGACGCAGCGCAGATCTCAACAAATATAAATATTCATACAAAATCCCATAAAAATACCAAACAAATATCAAAATATAACCTGATGATAACGCACACGTTCGATACAAACTAAATGTTTTAAAGAAATGTAGCGAAATGCCAAATGTATGAGAGAAAGACTAAGAAAGTTTGATTGGATCGAATGAGTGATATTCTGAAGGAAAAATAAACGTTAACAGTCACATGAATCGTAGATGTTATATGAAAAGGTGTATGGGTGTGGAACAGACTAAATATGTGTGTCTAGTTAGGAAAGTATGGCTCTCTGTCGTCTCTGTCTGCCCCGACAGGGAAGTGGGTTTATTATATGTATTTAATATTAATCTCATACACTTTGTTAAAAACACGGTCATGTATACCAATAATAATAATGAAATAAACTCTGGTCGATAAGAAGAAACAGTTAAAAAACAATAAATTTACCAGATGTATTTGCATTAAATTGTTAAATAAATAAAGTAAAGAATACACATTTACAGCCTAATGAACAAGAACCGTTGCAGCCCTGTTTTGAAGAAATATCGGAAGGTTAGGGGCATATCTGGCCTCGAGCCAAAACGCTGGGACAACTGGGGAAATTTATATTTTCCAACAACTACCTACGTTCCTACCCTTTTATTTGCAAAAAAAAACTATATGAATAGAGTTATAATAGTGCAAAATCATCGAAAATGAGATATGGAAATATTGCACGAGGATTATGGAAAAGAAATGATAACGATGAAGTTAATGGTTTTAGTTAAACTATTGATGAAAAAATCGACATCAGGATATATAATATTTGACATTTAAAATGATTCATTGAAACAAAGGAAAAATTGAGATTTTGAAGGAAATACGTTACGTCATAATAACTTGTTGCAAAAATTAACATAAACTCTAGAATGCAATTTGACTTTAAGCAAAACAAATATGTTATTTAATATTAAAAAAAGTATCAATGCGTTATTGCACACCTGACTTTCAATTTGGGTTCGATTCCCGAACTAGATAGCAAGTCAATGAGATGGCCTAAAATGTCGAATGAGACGAAGAAAGGAGCTTAAAGATGGTTTGAATGTGTGGAGAGAATGAATGATGAAATAATGACTAAGCGAGTAACAAGTCCAAAGTAGAAGGTGTGCGTAGAAGAGGTAGACTGAGGAAAAAGTGAACGGATCATATTTTGGGAGAATGTAGAATGAGAAGTATGAATTGTAGAAGATTGTGCATGACGAGATGTATGAATGTAGAGGAGGCCTAATTTGTTCACTTAGATAGAAAAGTTTGGAGATATATTATCTCTGCTTACTCCGCAAGAGACACTATGTAATGACATGTATGTATGTACTTGTATATATGTATGTACTCGTATGTATGTACAGTACCCGGTTGTAAGTAGTACACACCGGACTTAAGAAAGAGGCTGTCGGCCAACATCGGCTTTGTAGAGCGTCGTCTCTGTCGCTTGACAACGGCTGACAAATAGCGACGGCACACGTGTATAAATGACAGAGATGACGCTTTACAAATCCGATTATGGTCGACAGTCTCTTTCTTAAGCCCGATGTGTATTACTTACCGCCGAGTACTTTGTATGTACCTATGTATGTACTCGTAAGTTGCTTTCATCCACAACCCTATACTATCAATTTTAATGTACGTACTATCACGCCGCTTCCCTGTTGGGGTAGGCGGAGAGGAAAGAACTCCAGATTTTCATACCGTAACACACATATTTCACCACTTCTACATCCATACATCTTCTCATACAGCTCCTACGATTTCCATTCCTTTTAATACTCTCTTCTTTCGAATTATTAATCACATAATCCAAAAACTTTTTCTAAGTCTTTACCTACCACGCCTTCCACCCACATTTGCACTGTATATTTGTTTTGTTAGTCTTTCTTCATTCACTCATTTGACATGTCCAAATCATCTCAGAGCGCTATGATCTTACTAAATTCATATCACTCAATTCTCAATTCCGTCATAAATGTATTATTTTCAGTGCACGCATTTATTCAGCTCATTGCAGTATTTTTCCACGTCGATGTTCTGCTTTCATACATCAAAATTTACACAAAAATACTTTTGTGAACTACATCTTAGCAGCATCTAAACTTTATAGTTCGTGAATACAGGTTTTAGTACCCCATTAACTTTTTATCTATCGCTACACATCGTTCGATATATCTCTGTTGTTTCTTATTATATTTTGTTGTTTAACAATTTCGTTATATACAATGCAACCTAGTGGATATATTGACATATAGAAATTTCTTCTGACCAACGAGAAATTCGTTATAAGTGTCAAAAGTGAAAATTAAACTAAAAGCATTTAAAAAAAACGGTTAACAACAGGAATCGAACTCGCAACGGAGTGAAGACAGCCGTTTTACTAACAAGACTACGGAGGTCGTTGGACATTGTTTATATCAGAATGCTGCGCACGGTACTAAACAAGGATAATAAAAAAATACCTTATGATATTAATGAATTTGGATGAATCAAAAACTATTTGCGCAGATGGAAAGAGGAAAAATCACAAAATTTGTTGGTATACACATATATGTTATACTCTTAATAAATACTTTTACTATCATTATAAACTCCGTAGGAAAATAGGTTTTCCTAACTCCTAACAGAATTTTAACTTTGCGTGCTGAAAATCAATTGCATTTCTTTTAAAAATATTCTCAAGCTGAGTATTGCATCGTTCTCTGGCGCAATCTCGATCTCGTTCTATACTTCTTCGCGCACGGAAATTGGATGCTGAATTAGATCTTGGGTTGTTCAATTAACTTAAAAGTACGAACTCTGCAGACACTGGGAGAAGAATGTTTTTATTGCGAAAGTTACAAACTTCAATAATCTCGAATTGAAATACTTATTTACGACTTAATGGTAATGGATTCTTTACCATAGAATCGTGAAGGAAACGGATACAGCGTTCCTTAAGTGGAAAAAAGTTTTTGTGTAATCCGTATAATTCAATTTTAAACCTTTCAACCGAACGTTTTATAGTTAGGCTTTTAACTTTATAATTCATCAAATTGAACTTGTTCATTGACGTATGATTTGACTTTTCGAGACTTTGATCAGAAAAAAATATCGTTAACAGAAGGTAGATAGATACATATGTATTTGTTTATTATATTTTATTCAACGGTGCAATATAGCTTACGATATTAAAAAAAAAGTTGTTAAAGCTTCGTTTCTTCACAAAGAACAATAACAACCCTAAAATAATAAAAATAAATTATAACATTTATAATAAAACCAAATAATCAGACACATTAACAATAAAGTATTGTAATTTGTTTTATCAAACACTGTTTATTCCACTTATTACGTAAAGTGGACTAAACAGTATTTGATAAAACAAATTACAATATCTCTAAGCCTCCACAATTTTAATGTCTTAACTATAAATAATATTAAATAAAGTATTTAAAAAAATAGATAAATATGCAAGTACACACGTCAAAATTATCTCAAAAGTATATAAAAAATCAACAATACTCACAATACAATTAACGGGATCTTCTTAACATCGAGCTTCATTATACACACTACAACACTCACACTCCACAAACAAGCCGTATGTGTTAATATCACAGAACAGAAGAGCCCAGAGGTCCTCTGAAGCTCGACTTTCCTCGGTGAGTTTTCTGCGATTTTCTCACCGAATATGTCTTCAATACATATGCAAATGCGGGGAAGCTCCAATTACACAGGCCGCAGCCGATACCTTCCCATCCCTACACTCAACACCTACACCTGATTTTATAAATTCATGTATTTATTTCCCTCTTAAATTTGTTGTTGTCGTCGCTGCTGTTTATGCTCTTCGGTCATCAGTTTACAGTCCCTCAGACGGTAGGGAAGTAAGAGATAAAGAGTGTTCACGCCATAACGTGACGCGGAATGTGGGGGCGCTCTTTTATCGCGGCCGGCCCCCTGTCGCGCGCGGGCCGCATCGTCATCATTCCCGGTCCTATCGCGCGTATTCTCACAAGTTGAATTGGATAGTATTGTGGCGTATGTCGGTTATCGGACTCGACGAGGCCGTTCCGCTGGGTCTCGCCCACTTGTTCGTAGACCACCGCCGTGAGAACACCTCAAGCCGGGCCAGCTAGCCGCCGGCGCGCTCCATCGCCGAAACCTGGGACGAGTTACTTTTTACCAGCCGCGACCACTCTCCAGAAGTTCTCAAAATCAGCCGAGATCTCCGAATCCCGTCATCCACGCCATCATCGAACAAGACAACCATGAGTAACCATTCCTTTTATCCTTATCTTTCCAGTTTGGCTAACGCCGAACTATATTGTCCTTCGAGCCGGATATGAACCAGCGACCTGTGGATCAGTGACCAGCGACCAAAGAAAGCTCACGAAGCCTCGCCGCGCTACGTCTTTGCCCCTTATTCACCGTCCTCTCCAGCATCGTCTCCTCATCTCTACCGTCTTCAGCACCGTCGCTACACTGAGGCCCCCGGGATGAGCGGGAGGACACCTTGCCTGAACTGCGCCACCAGGGCCGCTGACATGAGCGTTCGAACGCCTTTGGAGATAGTCACCATGCCCAACTATGGTTGATTCAAATGTCAAACAATGGCTCATCAAGCCTAAAAATTCCCCATAAATTAACACACAAATACTTAATATAAGTATACACATATAAATAACACTGCACACACATATGACACAACAGTGGAAAAGGTATTCCCTCAAATCCCTGACAAAAGATCTACGGTGCAGTAAAAATGCACATGTATTAAAAATTTAATTAAAGTAAAAGAACTCGTTCAGTCAGTCAGTCAGACCGCCCGTACCCATTATGCCGAGCGACCCTCTTGACATTCATGCTGAAGGAAAGAAAAGTAAAAATTCAACAGCGAATAAATTTGACCATGATGCTTTTTTTATAACTCAATGGACTGTAGTACAATATATCGGGAAGCTCAGCAAATTGATTTCCCGAAAGATGCATTCCTATATATTGTATTGCATTACACTTTCGTTGCATCCAGTACAACCTTGCAGGTTTATTGTTACGTGGCTCTCTACTTACCAGTCAGAAATGTATTTAAACAAACCTTAAGTTAAGTCTCACCTACAGCCTTATTTAAAAAAATGGGTATCGAATAAAATCAAAACCGCTACCCCCCAGATTAGTAGACAGGCTATTAACTAATTAGGCCACAGATGTTGTCAATGATTTTATTACACGTTCGTTGTATACGAGTACATCATAACATTACTTATTAGGATGTTATGTATTTTTCTACAAATTAGAAATATATTTGGCGAAGGCTTCTTCGTTCTCGGGACCTGATCAGTGAGTCTTTGGTCTTTCATTGAGCTTGATTCTGTCACATCGTGAAGGAGTGTCTGATATATTAAATTTATAACCAGAATGACTGGAGGAGATCTATCAGGCTATTCCTGAATCTGTATCATGGATAAAATTCTTATAACTGAGTAAAAATTAAGACTCAAGAAAATACACAATCCAGAAACTTATTTTTAAAGCCATAATCAAGCGCACTGACATATGAAAACATTTATACCACACAAGTATAGCTATGGATTTGGTGAAATATTGGTATCTATGGTATCTCACCATAACTTTCCCCTTTCTGAGATTTTATGAGGCTTTATGAGTCATTTTATGTATCATTGACCTGTGTTTAACGTTTTTATGAAGATACATTGTGATATCTGAGAAAAGGGTAGTTCCATAAATTCATGGCATAATTCCAATTTGATACGACAATTTTCATTAAAAAATATATAAAAAGCCTATGAAAAAAAGTTTAAGAGTTTTACTTCTTCATTTTTTTTGCCATATGGCAATCTCTTCCAACCACACAAAAATTTGTTTTTAAAAGGCCCTTAGTGAAAACCAGATGTTTTTTTTATTCATTCACATGGTACCCAAATTTTTGGTAAGAAAATCGCAAAAAACCTTCGTAGATTCCGATAAGTAATAGTTATGCATTTAGATTTAGGTGTTGTGTATGGACTGTCTGTGTTGAAAACCTCTGGGCTTGAAGAAATGTGTCTTACCAACAAATCCACGAAGGTCTTAATGTCACTCTATGAATGAAAGATTAACCCAACGGTTCCGAGGCGTGGTAAAAACTCTAAGATCGGCTCGTTTCATAAACCCGCTAATTACAGCTCACCTGAAAAATATAAAGCTCATATTCTGTTTATTTCTCTACCTCATAAAATAAAAATGAGATATTTTTTAACGACGTTTCCTGTTCTCAATAATAATATAGTCAGTATTTCATGTTCGTATATAACAGGAACACTGCACCAAAGTACACTAATAACAATAATATTTTAGTCCCACTTCAACAAACAGCAACAATTTATCCAAACTGCAGTCCCATTCCGTAACCTAGTAAAGATAAAGGGGCTCGCTTATTCAGCATTTCGGTTTCGCAAATGTTTGCAAAACCGAAACTTCTCCGGTACCCACCCGCAGTTCCGATTCAGTGTAAAACTTTACGATTTTAATTACGGTTGCCTCTGCAAACAAGATTATCAAATTGTTATATCATTCATTTTCAAAACTTGGGTTCGATTTGAACGGTGCTTCATGAAATTTTCCTTTTCATTAATCTGATCCTCGGAGTTATACATCAAACATGTCCTTGAGTTATTCTTTTACGAAACACGATATAATCATTAAGGGCAGAGAATGTGAGAAATCAATGGTTGATAGAATGTGGAATGAAAATAACTTCTTAGTCGATTCCTCGTGAATGAGGATTGTGATTTCTTTTATCTGTCTACCCAACTCTGCCAACGACGACTCTCCAACTCTCCCTATTTAGGTTTCCTCGGAGCCTTCTGCATTCTTGACTATGTGAGTCCATCGAGTTAGCAATCTACTTACCTGTCTCATCATCCCTTCTCAGGATCTGTTAACATGTTTTTTTTTCTTCAAAATTTCCTTTTATCTGCGTATTATAGATATACACATATTTCTAAACCTCAAGTTAGAGTGTGATTCTTTTCTTTCCAATCATGGATTAGCGCTACGCTCAAACAGAGATTGTTTATTGGCCTTTCCAGTTTACCGCTCCTCTTCCTTTACGCCATCCTTTACTGTCCATGGAGTGAGACTCTGGAATCAGTTACAAACCAATACAAGATTCGCCCCGTCGTTGGCATGCTTTAAGAAGCGACTGAAAAAACTCTTAATTTCTAGTCAGTAAAATAACGTGTTTCATTCCTGATTTTTCTTTTCCTTTCCTCTCCACCATCCCTTCCTTACCTTTTGATTGATGATATCTCACTTTATATGAAAAATAATGTTCGGGTGATTGTCCGTCTTTGTGGGGTTCGTAGGCATGTTTTCACGTAAATGTTTATGGATTTCGTGAGGATGGATAGTCATTTGAATGATTTATGCAACCACGTAACTTGCTTAATTTACTTTTGTATGGTTGGTTGGAAGAGATTGCCGCCTGGCAATAAGCCCGCCAGATTGTATTGCAATAAAAGTGTTAAATAAATAAATAATACACTGATTCACCACATTGTATAAGGTATTCTAAGCATGCGTCTCGAGCACCTCATCTCAAATTCATCCACCCTTGTCCTCAATATTCAGATCTTCCCTCCATGTAATAAAACAGAGAAGATTAGAGAACCAATGATCCTTTTTTTAGAAATATTTCGATAATTCCATATTCACTGTAGTTTTGGCACTGGAGTTCTTTGAAATTTTAATTATTTTCTGAATTTAAAGTTTGCAATCTCAATCATCTGTTACTCAAGAACCGAGATATATAAATGAAGCTATCACCCGTAGAAGGGTATATTTCATATACTCGTATTTGACCAAAAATGCGTTTTTAGTGGAAAAGGGTTCTTTACTGCACAAGGAATATTTAGGCATTGAGATTTTTTAATAATGGCAGCACTAAATATATTTAAAAAAAATTTAAAAACAACATACAGCAGTCAACGGTTATCAAAGATGGCGAACTTTGCTGACATTTCGCTGTCACCTGGAAGTTTAAATAAATTAAATTCACGTAGAAAACGGAAGATTGATTTATCAAAGTGACAGGATAATATTCGAAAAACAAAAAGGAATCGTGTAGAACAATACATAACTCGAAGAGTTGTTGTCAGAGCGGCTAAAAAGCAACCAGAACAGGTTAGTAGTGCAAGGGTCTCTGCACTTAAACTTATATTTATATTAGAAACTGTCTTAATCTTAAAAATATAGTTAAGATAAATACAAAAAAAATTGAGATGTAGGAAGTTACACAATGAAGGTAACAATTCAATTTTTAAATTAAATCACACCACCTAAGCAAATAAACTTCCCATTATTTAAAGTGTTGAATTAATTGTCTTCTCAACAGGTTAGTCAAAAAGTTTTGAAAGCGGAAATGAAAATACATTTTTTTGGGGGTAAATCACTTTTATTGCTCAGTATAGTCTCCCATAAGATCAATACACTTGGTCCAACGATCTTCCAACTTTGTTGTCCCATCACGGAAGTGACTTTCTGGAAGGCCTGCAAAATACTCCTCTACGACGGCTATAACCTCTTCGTTTGATGAAAAATGCTTTCCACGAAGGAATTTTTAGAGGTGTGAGAACAGCCAGAAGTCAGAGGGAGTTAAATCTGGCGAATAGGGTGGATGCCGCAACAATTCGTACCCCAATTCACTGATTTTCGCGATGGTTTTTTGAGCTGTGTGAGCAGGTGCATTGTCTTGATGTAAAATGATTTTTTTCTTCTGCAAACCGGGTTTTTTTTCACAATTTTTTTCATCCAACTGGTCCAAAAGGTCACAATAATAATCAGAGTGGATTGTCTTACCAGTTTGGAGATAATCTATCAATAAAATTCCTTTTGCATCCCAAAAAACTGACGCTAACACCTTCTTGGCCGATTTCTGGACACGAACTCACTTCGGAGCCAAAGTGCCTGGTTCACATCACTCCTTAGCCTCTTGTTTTGATTCAGGATCATGGTAGTAGACCCAAGTCTCATCCATAGTGATGAATCGACGCAGAAAATCCTTTTTATTCTTTCGAAATCGCTCCAAATGTTGCTCAGAAAGTCGCATTTGAACGTGTTTTTGTTGCATTGTTAGCAAATGCGGCACCCATTGTGCACACAGTTTTTTGAAACCCAAAACTTCAGCCAAAATATGCCATGTTGTTCCATGTGAGATGCCTATGGTGTCAGTTATCACATCCACAGTCGATCGATGATCTTCCAAAACCATATCCTGTGTTTTCGCTATGATTTCTGGTGTTGATGCACTTTTTGGACGTCCTGAGCGTGGATCGTCTTCAACGCTTGTACGGCCACGCTTAAACTCCAAAACCCATCGGTGAACAGTTGGAAATGAAGGAGAAGACTCCTTTAATACTTTCATTATCTTTGCATGGATCTCAGTAGCCGATAAACCTTCCAAAACAAAGAATTTAATCACTGCACGATATTCGGATTTTTCCATTGTTAAAAAATACACTGACACGTCAACTTCAAATGGCTTGTAAACCAAGAATGAATTGACAAATCTAAATGAAATTTTGAGTACGTTTTTATGAAAGATGAAATATTAAAATGGCGAGAAATTTTGGTTTTCTACTGCTCCATAGATGTCGCTTTCAAAACTTTTTGACTAACCTATTATATATATTAAATCACACAACAGTTTTAACCAAACCTCGACATTATGGGGTTTTGGTAAAGAGGTACAAGTCATCAATTACTTATTTGTCAGTTAAAAGTTTTGCAACACTTGTATTCCTGAAATACAGACCTCAGGTAAATTTTAAAGGTAAACTTTGAATACACATAGTACATTATTTATGTATTCAAAGTTTACCTTTAAAATTTACCTGAGGTCTGTATTTCAGGAATACAAGTGTTGCAAAACTTCAAACTGACAAATAAGTAATTGATGACTTGTACCTCTTTACCAAAACCCCATAGAACAGTACCTGAAAAAAAAATGTCATCACATGAATTAAAAGTTTGTTTTCCATATTACGTTCGTTCATAATTCAAACCTATTTTTTACATATTGAACGAAACCCGACAATATTGAGAACTTTGTAAATAACTCGAACTTTTACAATTTTTATTTTTGGAAAAAGTTTTCAATAAGAGCCTCTTAAAATGTAATCTCGTACATTTTTTTCCTGCGTGTGTGTCGTATTATATTTGTGAAAAGTTTGGATTTCCCATCACAGGACCGAGTCAAGGAAAATGAGAAAATTACACAACACGTTGTTTTTCTACGCAAGATTAGATCTATACCAAATAATAAAAAAGTAACTTTAAATTTTTTTATTTTTAGGTTTTGTTTTTTTTTTTCTAAAAAAATCATGTCACATCTGTAAAAAAAACTAATAATATGTGACATAGTATAACATATAAGATGATATGAGATCGGGATTCAACAAGCTAGGCAATTGCTCGTGTCTTGTTGGGCATCCTTATATCAATATATTGTTCCGGCCAGATGACAATCATTTTTAATCCCATCTTAAATTTTGTTTACATAATTAAATAAAAAATAACATTAACAAATTGCTCTTAAATAAAACAACAAACTCGAAACAAAATGTAAAATAAAATGCCTCATAAATAATTTAAACCAATAAGAGGAAAACCAAATCAAAACCATGCCATGACAAAAACTTCTACCTTTCTTAATCTCATTCGAAATCAAATTCCGGGTCCCGGTGTCATACGAGTATCGCACATCTTCGATATGTCATCACGAGTCGTGGGTAAAAAGAGGGGTAGAGGAAGAACATATAATGCATGGTTGTATCAAGATTTAAAAGAGCTGTGTGAGAAGATATATGGATGTAGAGGGAGTTAAAGATGCATTTCGAGACGGAAAAGTCTTGCCCTCTGTCTTCTCTGTTTATCCCATCAAATAAACGGCGTGATGATGTATAATTGTATGTATCCACCTAGGATAAGATGTTGCTTCTGTCAGCAATTGAAATATGTTAACCAACAGATCCTCACGTTTCTCCTCATGCTTAGAAGGTAGTATCCCAACATATAATTGCTCTAAATATCTTTTTTTTTTTTAATATTAACGTATCTAATTATTATCTGCTTCTTAATCATTATTTGTAAAAGGCCCCGCATGCCCTTAAACAGGCTCTGTTTTGCCATTACGAAAGTTTTTCAGGACTTTGCAGCAAAAAAACGTACGACAAGTAGCTTATAAAGACATCACACCGAGTGCAGGTAACGACACTTTTGCCTAAAGTATAAAAGCTTTAAACTGAACCAACAACCAAAAGTTTTTACCAGCAGTTCATCTCAACATCAGGGGCAGTTTATCAAAAATTACTTGGAGACACTTGTTAACCAACAAAATTTTCATTGATGAACTTTGTTACAGAATTTATTATATTTTTTTTTAACCTTTCTTAAAAACAAAAGATTTTATTAAGTGATTATTTTTAATTATAATTTCAATGCACATATAATGTTGCAAATTTTCTTTATACATTTTCGATACAATTAAATCAATTCTCCCGGCCAGAAATTTCTTCACTTTACTTCTGTAAGTTGTTAAAGTCATATGAAAATCCATATAATGCTCATATTGATTTCCCGATCACAAATGATGAGTTACGAGTACAACCATTTCACAATTGAGTAAAACATTTAGCCGGCTGGTCAGTAAAACATTTAGCTGAGTACGTAAGTTTTAATATTTATGTATATACCATCACGCCATTTCCCTGTAGGGGTAGACTGAGACGACAGAGCGCAGAAGTTACCTATGACGACATACTTCCTTCGTTTTCTCCACATTTATACACTGTCTCACATTATTCCTTCTATTTCTCTTATTTCCTATCTTTCCTCTTTTAAATGTTTTATTTATTTCGTAAAACGACATTTTTCTCGTTCGTTATGTATCACGAATCATACTTGCATTATAAATTTACTTAGTCATCCTTTCATCATAATTTTATCATGTTCAATCAACTATTTTCCTCTACTTTATTTATTAGTTTTAACGTTTTCTCCTTTCAAAATATCGTTTGATTGATCCAACTACACTTTCTTTTTATTCAAAAAATAATATATACCCCGACATATTCAGATGGTGTCACCTTAATGTGAAGTCTTATCGATTCACATTTTATCAGAACGACATTCCAGTGTTGAACAATTTTCTCGAAATGTTATCGAAGAACAAAGAGAATGATAAGTTAAAGGATACGTGTCTTAATACATATAGATATTGAGAATCGTAAGTGAAATTTGCAATATTTGAGACCGGATTGAAAATCCGCTCAGAGTTGGTCCACACTCTGTACTCGTATATACCCGTTGAAGGCGAAACGTCTAGATCACATGGCCGGGATGTACGGTGGGAAATGAAAATAAAAAGATATTCGAATACAGGATGGTCTTAAAAAATACTTGGAATACTCATTATTATTTTAAATAACAAAAGAGGTATCGTTACTTATAGAATGAGACAGACACCTTATCACTTTGCACTTTGCTTTGGACTGACGATGTCCACACAATAAAAATCATGTATGAAAAAAACGGTATATTCAACGCTTTTAGACGGTAATATAAAAAAAGTATTGGGTGTCGTTTAAATGTGTTATCACTCCATACTACAGTGATGGGTAACCTTTTTAGCGAGGCGTGTCAAAATTAACGTGTTCCCCGCGGGGAGCACAAACGCCTGTGATCTGACGACAATCCAAGTTTCAAATCACAAATACTTAAAAAAAATGACACAAAACCGGAATAAGAATTGAATTAAAATTTAAAATAATCTTTATCCTAGCGACACCTCTGAAAACCTTGTCAAATAATATATAAGTTTATGAGATATTGTTGAATAAACAGAGCGCCGAATTTTTTTGGTTTCTCAATATTTCCAGCATTAACGACCTGTCTCGCGGATCGAGTCCTGCGATGAGTCTCTCTTACGTAAATAAACATTACTAAGTCTCTCTTACGTAAATAAACATTACTAGTGCTATATGCATTTGATTGGGTGAGTGTCATGAAGCATTGATTTGATCGTAGCATTCCTTTGTTTATTTTACGTAATGTTAAGTTTATCTCCTTTATTTAATGAGTCTCCTTAAGAGTCATGACTATTATTTATTATCAAAAAATTACTTAAGTGTCATGTTTACTTGGTGTGGTAATCAAATATCAGTGGTTCTAAACAAACTTTGTGTTTAAACTTAGAAATTAAAAAACGCTGAAATTGTGCCGCGCACAGGATTCGTGGAATTTGATTTTTAACGCGGTGAACAGGTTAATAATTTTTGTAGCCCTAGTAAATGAAAGAGATTTGTTTTTGAACTATTCATTTATTATTATTAAAAAGAAAAAAAAAAGAAATAATTATTTATATAAGTGACTTTTTTGTTGCTGAATTGCATTTTCTAAATCTTCAATTGAAGGTTGGTATTTCGTACATTTTAAACACAAGCAAGCGTTACAAACTTCATCAGTCAGTCGGTCTCTCTACTGAGTGGTAACACAGAAATTCGCTTAATAATAGCATATTTATTTTGCATATCGTGAAATAGAACTGGTACACATCTTAGAAATATATCTTTAATCAATTTTCCTTCACTGAGGGCTTTTCCATGCTGTGCTATGGAGTGAGCAATGGAGAAACTTGCTGATGTTAAATTTGTATAATCTCTTACAAAGTCCAGTGCAGTCGTAAATATACGAGCGAAGAAAGCGCATCGCTCATTCTTGGGCGAAGACCGTCCGTGAACGATGCGTGTCACCCAAAATGTCTTGGCGTGTCACCTCTGACACGCATGTCATAGATTACCCATCACTGCCATAGTATATCGCTAGATAATAGTAGTTTCGGGTCGAGTTGCTTTAAGTATGGTCAAATTAGCAACTAAGAACACGGAACCTTAAGTGTGTCGATATGTCACCCATATAAACGGTTCTTATAAGAACCTATGAAGTGAACATCACTTATCACTGATATACTTCTTCATATATAACATATAAGAACTTGAGAAAAAACTCCTAGGCATGGAAATTAACAAGTCAAAAACTAAGTTAATGATAATAGACATCAGTAACAAAATGAAACAAAAATTGGAAATAATTGGTTGAAAGTAGTGACTAACTTTATTAACTTTGGCTCTTGTATTACCAACAATGCAAGATGCGAGGCTGAGATGAAAAGAAATAACTATAATGGTAAAATATGCGATGTTGCAGATAAAAAATATATGGCAGAACAGAACTATCATAATAACGATGAAAATGCGTGTAACAAAACCTCTCGTCTTTGCAATATTCATGTATGGCGCAGATACTTGGACTCTGAGAGCAAGGTGGAGACGTGGAATGGATGCATTTGAAATATGGGCCTGGAGAAGAATGTTACAAATTCCATGGATAGTAAGGCGAACTAACGCCTCCATTCTCGAAGAACTGAGAATCAGTGACAGATTGTCGGCAACATGCCTTCGACGAGTCGTTCGATTATTCTAGCACACTTCTCGTGGGCAAGAAGACAGTTTGGAGAACTTTGTGGTTACTGGATGCGTGGAAGGATGACGCACAAGAGGAAGAATTCCAATGTGTTGGACTAACAAAATAATTGACGCAACTAGACTACCCTTAACCACTGCTCATCAACCCGCGGAACGCAGAGATGGAAGGTGATTGAGTCATCGGAGGCTATCATGGGAATAATGATGCTCAGTCATAAGCTACATGACAGGATGATGAAGTTGATATAGAAGTTCACGGCAATTATTTTAATAAGTTTCAGAGTTTCTTAGTTATGCACGTAGATATTTTTGGGGTCTCGCAGTAATAAACACTTTGAATACTCATTTTTATTGCCTTATCAGTTGTCTAATAATAATTAAGGACAATTTGGTAAAGCGCCATTAAGAGAGCAAGCTATTCTCAAGGGAATTTCGGTTCGGGACTCAAAACTCTAACATTGAAGTATTACACTCTCCACAGATACGTGATAAACTCTGTCATTCCTAATAAAATATGGAAGCTATACAGTCAAATCAGACGTGTCACCAATTTTTCAAGTAGTTTGAGTTACATGATTTTCGTTATTTTTTATTCAATCAATAATTACATATTACAATAATCATCTTGCCATAAACGTTAGGAACAATAACATAGAACAAGAACATGGCGTCGAGCAAAAATTTGGTTCGGACATCAAGCATCAATACATCACGGGAGGAGGGACATGCAGTTTATTACAATCAATCAATCAATCAATCAATGGCACAATAGCTCATTGTGGGCCCCGGACTCCTCCAGCAGTCGTCGCCATTCCCTCCTATCCTGGGATGCATTCCTCCAGCCCCTGATGCCAATCACGCTTGTATCACTCTGCACCCCATCCATCCACCTGAGCTTTGGTCTACCCTCCATCCACCTGAGCTTTGGTCTACCCCTGCAGTTTATTACGCAAAAATTTTATTACACATTTCTGAGAAAAAGTGAAGATTTTTATGTCACAACTTTAAAAAAATTAACAATGGTGCTCCTCTTTGACATGAGAAAAGCAAGGGACTTTTGGAGGTCTTCACTTACCAATAACAATCAAACTGAACGACTGATGTGAACGTATTAATTTATTTAACACTTTTATTGCAAATACAATCTGGCGAGTGTATTGCCAGGCAGCAGTCTCTTCCAACCAACCAGATAAAAGTAAATGAAGCAAGTTAAATGTTTGTATAAATAATTGAAATGACTATCCATCCCCGCGAAATCCATAAACACATACGTGACCATATACCCACGAACCCCGCAAGACGGACAATCACCCGAATATTCTTTTTCATGTAAAGTGAGATATCATCAGAGATGAACGTAGTGTATGATGAAGGATACACTTTAGATGTGGTTGTTAAGATAAATGATGCTGTTAGAATTGTAAATGTGATAGCAAGGATTTATGTAAGTATGAGTTTTCGAACTGAGTGTTTAAGATTTGTTTTTAAGTACATAAAATTTGTGATTAACGAATTATCCCACTTTGTCGTAGGTGGTGTGATTTTGGTTTTAAAAAACTGAAGTACGTACTTAAACTCGACTGTTTGTATTTCCATTAAAAGTATATACATTGTTAATTAAATAAAAGTTTATAAATTGTAAATTAAATAAAAAAGGTTTAACATTTTTAAATAAAAGGAATCGGTCTTTACATAGATAATTTTCTTAAAACTTTGTAGAAAATATAGACTAACTATATCGTAAGTACTCGCGTTTATATCAAAGCAAAGTAAAACTAAGAAGATGCAAAAAACATTCAAAGAATTTTTCAATGCATCATCCTGTTAAAACTCCGTCGACGTTTTCAGTCGAACATTTTCCCAATGAAATTTTTGGATCGAGTTTCTTCACTCCCTGTGACTTGATATCGTCTTTCTCGGAATAAACGGAATACTGCTCTTTTCCTTCTCTGTATGTCTTCTTCGAGTGTTCCCATCGCACATTCTCTTTATGAACTGCGGAAAGAAATGTTGTTTTCTCAAGCAACCATTCCAGATAAAGGTATTCATTCAACTTGAAATTCATTCGGGATAAAATCTAAGGAAATACGTTTTGATTCATATGTCCAAAGAGATTCGTAATGAAATATTATTTTTGAACTTTTGTATGATAAAGATATATCATTTACTCAAGGTTACATGGGTTTAGTCGAGTAATGGAATTATTGTCGTATTTTGTTTGTATTTATGCTTTATATAAAACCATATTTATTTATTTATTTATTTTATTTTACACTTTTATTGCAAATACAATCTGGCGGGCTTATTGCCAGGCGGCAATCTCTTCCAACCAACCAGACAAAAGTAAATGAAGCAAGTTCGCATAAATCATTCAAATAACTATCCATCCCCACGAAATCCATAAACATACACGTGAGCACATGCCTACGAACCCCACAAAGATGGACAATCACCCGAACATTCCTTTTCATTTAAAATGAGATATCATCAATCAAAAGGAAAGGAAGGGATGGTCGAGAGGAAAGGAAAAAAAATCAGGAATGAAAGACGTTATTTTTGACTAGAAATTAAGAGGTTTTTCAGTCGCTTCTTAAAGCATGCCAAGGGCGGAGCGAGTCTTATTTTGGTTTGTAACTGATTCCAAAGTCTCACTGCATGGACAGTAAAGGACGACGTAAAGAAAGAGGAGCGGTGAACTGGAAAGGCCAATAAACAATCTCTCTTTGAGCGTAGCGCTAATCCATGATTGGCGCTAAACCATCGCTGAAAATTTTCGGCGAGATAAGAGGGGGTGGCGGGACAGTTAAGGATATTATACAATAGAGACAGTATGTGAATTTGGCGTCTATTTCTTACATTCAACTAGTTCAATGTCTTCTGGTATGAGGTTATATGGTCGTACTTTCGTAGGTTGAAAATTAATCTCACACACATTTTGAAGACGCTGTAATTTGTCCAGCTGTTCCTCTGTAACATCCAAGTATCATACGTCCGCATAGATCAGAATCGGAAAGAGCATATTATGCGATACTCACGGATTCGAAGAATTCCAAAAAAGTTTTCCCAATAGTGATTTTCTAGAAATAATTTGCAGCTTCAGAAGGACCAGACACGGTGGTAGAGATAAGAATGACGTATGCGACTTTAAAAGGTACTTAAAGACAACCCTTTAAAGTAGGTTATTTTCAAAATACATGCTTACATACGATAACTACATACATATACATACAAAATACTTAACTTAAAGCTGTATGTGTTATCATCACATCTCGGAAGATATGTGATAGTAACACATACGGCTTTAGGTTAAGTATATAATAGCCAAGGTTTATTTTCAGTTCGTCTACCCTCGGTAAGTTTTTCAGCGGTTTTCTGAGCAAATGTATTTTTATAAACATCTGTAAATGTACAAAAAGTTCTGAATATAATGGTTGCAGCCACCACCCGGGCTAGAGCGCTCTTGAAGAGAGCCTGCTATCTTAAGAGCGGTACATAAATTGTCATTTTATAATATGTAAAACACTTCCTGCTTAAGTAAGTGTATGCCTATCCTACGGCAGACAGATTTCATTAATTAAAAAAAAAATAAAGAAAAAATTATAAAGCACAGGATTAAAAAAGCATACAAAAAGCGATACAAATTAAAATACATCACGTCTAGAAAATAATTAAAATCAGAAACATTAAATTTACAAAGGATCATTAACTGATAAGTGGACTCAAAAAGGACTCATTTTATTCTTGCATTATGCTTTCGTTGTATATAGAAAAATCTAGAAGATTTATTGATTTACGGATTTTTTTTCAACCAACCACCGAAAATATGTTAAAAAGGTTTGAAGTATAACACAACTGGAGTTTATAAAATAATGGGTACCAATGAAAATTGAACTTGTGACCTTCGGTTCGAAAGATATTTGTCTTGCCAATTAAATCATGGAGGTCATAACATTTTAAAAAATTGCTTACTTCAAGTGTTGGCGACTGTGGCCTAGTTGGTTAGACGGTTGACTTTCACCCGGAGATTTTTGGTTCGAATACTAATGTTATCCAAATAAAGAGTGCCAATCTTGTAAAATTATTTATACGCGTCTCTCCGATCATGGAATAGCGCTACGCTTAAACAGATATTGTTTATTGGCGTTTCCGGTTCATCGCTCTTCTTTTCTTAGATCGTTCTTTACTGTACATGCAGCAAGGCTCTAGAATCCGATACAAACCAATGTTACACTCGCTCCGTCCATGGCATGCTTTAAGAAGCGACTGAAAAAAACTTTTTATCTCTAGTCAGTAATATAACGTGTTTTATTCCTGATTTTCTCTCTCCTCTTCACCATCCCTTCCTTTTCTTTTGATTGATGATATCTCACTTTACATGAAAAGGAATATTTGGTTGATTGTCCGTCTTTGTGGAGTTTCTGGGCGTATGCTCGCGTATATGTTAATGGGGATGGATAGCCATTTGAATGTTTTTGCGACCATGCAACTTGCTTCATTTACTTTTATCTGGTTGCTTGGAAGAGATTGACGCCTGCAATAAGCAATAAAAGTGTTAAATAAATAAGTAAATATTTGTGAAATGTAACTTACTTACACACAACCCTTTGAATGATCTATGGTTACAATTTTTCATGGCGATGGATAGTTATTTGGATGTTTTTTGCGACCATTGCGACCACTTGCTTCAATTCCTTTTGTCTGGTTGGTTGGAAGAGATTCCTGCCTGGCAATAAGCCATTATGATTATATTTACAATAAAAATGATAAGCAAATAAATATATATATTTACACGCACTAGTGCGGGGGTTGTTGCCTACACATATGAACATGTCTTATGCTCATTAATTTATGAAATACTTGTAAATTATAATGAGGAGAATATAAGACATGCATAAGTTGCCGAGAATACGGAAAGACATGCTTCCATTTATATGGTTTATATTCTTTAACTTGTTAGATTTCTAGGTACCACTTAAGTGATGTTCAAAGTTCAGAGTTAAACCATTTAATTTTAGTCACAGCATAAATGGTATGAATGTTTAAATCTCTTTTGTCTAATGTCACGGCAATTATTAGTCGTGTGTCGTGTAAAATGACAAAGAAAAGTAAATGGAAAATTTGCAATTTGTAGATGTGGACGTCCCATTATAGAGTTTTGCAGAGTACGGAGCACGCCATTTGGGGGCTTAATTGAAAACTTTGGCTCGTTAGATGATAATAAGTCCTGGTCCTAGCCTCGTACTGCGGACGACCACCGGAAAGCGAGAGGGGTAATGGAGGAGTAACACTTTTTAACCCATTACACTGTGATTCACCCATTTACATATGAAGGGCTGTGGCGAATGTATGATATATCGTTATTTATTTATATTGCATAGTTCTTCTTGATTAAGGATTTTTTCCATTTTAGAAAGTTGACGATCTATATAACATATGTCTTTTTTGTGAACTTTCCCCTACAGTAACATTCACTCATAAACGATCTCACAATTTTCTCCATATTGCTTGTTAGACGACCCCTGTGATCGTGTCGGTATGCTGCATTTCTTTCAACTCGAGGGTAATATGTTTGATTTCGATTGGATTATAATTTGATGGCATTGGATTGGAAAAATAAAAGAATCATTTGCATAGCGCCATTTGATTAACAAATTCTTCTCAAGGGCTGCCTAAATCAGGACGTGCATCCACTAATATTGGCAGATTAAAATTTTACAAAATAAATAGTATAAGGATAGGAAGGTGATGGTTGCGGCTATTAGATAACGTACTTCTCCGCATTTGCATATATTTAGAAAAACGTCTTTGGTAAAAAAAAACCGTAGAAAAATTACCAAGGGATAACGAATTACTAAAAAAAACCTTGTAGATATTTCGATATGTTAGAGTGTCATGACTTTCATGACTTAGTTGATAAGACGCCTCCCTTTTGTTATAGTATCATGACTTCCGTGTCTTAGTTGATAAGACGTCTCCCTTTTGTTGTATTGTAGTATCATTACTTTCGTGACCTAGTTGATAAGACGCCTCCCTTTTGTTATAGTATCATGACTTGCGTGACCTAGTTGATAAGACGCCCCCCTTTTATTATAGTATCATGACTTTTGTGACCTAGTTGATAAGACGCCTCCCTTTTATTATATTGTTGTATCATGACTTTCGTAACCTAGTTGATAAGACGCCTCCTTTTTGACCCGGAGAATGCGGGTTCGGTTCCTGCTGGAATCCAATTTGAAAACAAGTTTTATCTTCTGGTTTTCACTTAAGGTTTCAAAAACACCCTTCTGGTGGGCTGGATGGGATTGCCACATGTCAATCATTTCACAAGGTTGTGTTGTATGAAGAGAGAGAGTAGTTTACATGATTCACTTGGGCGCTGTTACGAGTATAACTGCCAGACATAATTTGTTTAGGATGAAAGAAGCTTTTTGGTGCAACTTCCACTATTTCTTTGATCTCGTGAGACTGGTCCAAATGATCATCCAGCCAATCTCCTAATTTTTCATATTGTTAGACTCGTTTAACTATTTCAAATTCTATACAAAGAGATGCCTTTATCTGTACTCTCCTTCAACTGATAATCAAGCCGCTTTTTACAAATATAAGACCCTCTAAAATTATTCGCATTTCTTATAAAAAAATTAAAGTTTATTTGTTTCAAACATCGAAAGGGGTAAAAGAAAGGCGGAAAGAAAAAATGAAAGTAGCTTAGGTTAGTTCTGTTGTCCAAAACCCTGAACTATTATATGCTTTATTATCCAGAAGTTCTATCATATATAAATCAATATGACTTTAAGTATCCATCGTTGTCGTTCCAATTATGGAAAAGTATTTAACTTGTTTATTTTCTCCATTCGACTTTACCATAACATTGCCACGCACCATACAATGTAAAACGTCTGGATCCCCTTGTCATGAGTATGTTGTAAAGTATTAAGTATGAAGTTTTAATGAGGCCAACTTGTGATATTAAATGTACATTATGCTGGTTGTTTTAAATGCGCGTTTCAGCGTATTTGTAGCGCTTTGTGGCCTCTTTAAAAGACTTATAAAGGCCACGTCACAGAGTCTTACTGTGATGCGTCTAATTATTGTAAAGCCATCATCACTACTATCACGCCATATTCCTATTGAGGTCGACACAGACAACTGATTTTTCACTTTTTTTCTATTTACGCAAACCAATTTTGCCTGATCCAGTTGCATTCGTCTCTTTATATTTGCTATTTTACTTCTTAAATTTCTTGCAATTCTCTCAGTCAAAATATTTCCTCATATCATTTCCCATATTTTGTAATCTATATATTTTTTTTATTTTTTATTTATTGCAAATGCAATCTGGTGGATTTAGTGCCAGGCGACAATCTCTTCCAACCAACCAGACCAAAATAAATGAAGGAAGTAACATGGTCGCACAAATCAATCAAATGACTATCCATCCCCACGAAATCCATAAACATACACAAAACTTGAACACATGCTCACAAACCTCACCAAGACGGACAATCCCGAACATTCCTTTTTATATAAAGTGAGATATCATCAATGAAAGGAAAAAGAAGGGATTGTGGAGAGGAAAGATAAAATTAGGAATGAGACAAGTTATATTACTGACTAGAAATTAAGAGTTTTTTCAGTCGCTTCTTAAAGCATGCCAAGGACGGAGCGAGTCTTACTCGTAAATTGGTTTGTAACTTATTCCAGTCTCACTGGATGGACAGCAAAGGACGACGTAAAAAAAGAGGAGCGGTGAACTGAAAATCTTACTTTCTATAGTGGTACACATTTATAGTTTCTTAGAAATCCGTATATCTTTTAATATTGTTTATGTGGTACATTGTTTTGAAATATTTTTCCTTGTTTTTTTTAAGCGTATACCAACGTTTTTAACTATTGTACTTGTATAGATGTTTTCACCAAACTTGTTTGGTTTATTCTTTCTTTATAATAATCGTACATTTTAAAGGACTTCCTAAATATGGCGATCTTGAAGTTCATTTATAATCGTACCTACATTTTAAAGGACTTCCTAAATATGGCGATCTTTAAGTTCATATATACTTGCACATTTTAAAGGACTTCCTAAATATGGCGATCTTTAAGTACATATACTCGTATAATCGTACCTACATTTTAAAGGACTTCCTAAATATGGTGATCTTTGAGTTCATATTATAATCGTACATTTTAAAGGACTTCCTAAATATGGCGATCTTTAAGTTTATTTATAATCGTACCTACATTTTAAAGGACTTCCTAAATATGGCTATCTTTAAATTCATATATAATGGTACATTTTAAAGGACTTCCTAAATATGGCGATCTTTAAGTTCATATATAATTGTACATTTTAAAGGACTTCCTAAATATGGCGATCTGTAAGTACATTTACTCGTATAATCGTACCTACATTTTAAAGGACTTCCTAAATATGGTGATCTTTAAGTTCATATTATAATCGTACATTTTAAAGGACTTCCTAAATATGGCGATCTTTAAGTTCATGAATAGTCGTACATTTTAAAGGACTTCCTAAATATGGCGATCTTTAAATTCATATATAGTCGTACATTTTCAAGGACTTCCTAAATATGGCGATCTTTAAGTACATATACTCGTATAATCGTACCTACATTTTAAAGGACTTCCTAAATATGGTGATCTTTAAGTTCATGTTATAATCGTACATTTTAAAGGACTTCCTAAATATGGCGATCTTTAAGTTCATGTATAGTCGTACATTTTAAAGGACTTCCTAAATATGGCGATCTTTAAATTCATATATAGTCGTACATTTTCAAGGACTTCCTAAATATGGCGATCTTTAAGTTCATATATAATCGTACCTACATTTTAAAGGGCTTCCTAAATATGGTGATCTTTAAGTTTAAATATAATCGTACATTTTAAAGGATTTCCTAAATATAACTATCTTTAAGTGTTTCATAAAATTGCACACAACATCTATACCATACATATCTCTAATAAGTACAGGTAGACTATTTCACGATACAGGATCAGTAACAGCAAAAGTCCTGTCATAAAATCTCATCCTATTGGATCGATTCGGAACAATCAATTTATTCTATGAAGACGAAATTGACCCCAAAGTTCATCCATTCTCCCAAGGAACTTAAACGCTTTAATCTGGGGGTCTAATTAGTTTGTGCTTTTAACACCACGAGATTGACATTAAATTTAACAATTTCGTGTAATTTAGATTATAGTGCGTTATTTTAGCATTAAAAACCACACAATATTACTTTTAACACCACGAGATTGACATTAAATTTATCAATTTCGTGTAATTTAGATTATAATGCGTTATTTTAGCATTAAAAACCACACACTATTACTTTTAACACCACGAGATTGACATTAAATTTAACAATTTAGTGTCATTTAGATTATAATGCGTTATTTTAGCATTAAAAACCACACACTATTACTTTTAACACCACGAGATTGACATTAAATTTAACGATTTCGTGTAATTTAGATTATAATGCGTTATTTTAGCATTAAAAATCACACACTATTACTTTTAACACCACGAGATTGACATTCAATTTAACAATTTAGTGTCATTTAGATTATAATGCGTTATTTTAGCATTAAAAACCACACACTATTACTTTTAACACCACGAGATTGACATTAAATTTAACAATTTCGTGTCATTTAGATTATAATGCGTTATTTTAGCATTAAAAACCACACACTATTACTTTTAACCCATTTATGCCTTGACCCATTTTGACGGCTTTGTGCCTCCGAGAAAACATAGCAAAATTGTTTGCATTTTTTCCGCCTTTGAGGCTACAAAGTAGCACTTTTCACACACCTGTGCACTAACGAACGCTTTGTGTCATTTTTCACACTGTTGGTGTCTTAAGATCAGAAATGAGCATTTTAACACTTTTGTTCCTTTAAGTTCATACTTTACCATTTTCGTGACATAACTATGTATTTTCACAATATAAGTTATACTCTTGTGCATTTTTTTACTATTGAAGATACATTAAACATATGTGTCTAAAATACCCCAAACCAGTATTTTTATATTATTGCGTAAATAAGACAATATTTAATGTTTGGACACTTGAAAAAGAACACTGTGGATTTGTATTAATGTAAACGTTAAGGGACATAAAGTTTTTAAATTTAGCGTTCGTACTTTAAAGATCACTTAGTATTATTTTGTCCAAGTATGCCCACAAATAGGATTTTTTACCACAAAAAAGATAATACACATTGAGGGTTTTTAAATAAAAAATCAACAAGTTTGTATTGAAATATTGTTTTTTTTTTCGTATTCAATTTATCTAAAAATGGGTTTGAAAAAAATTAGAAAACAAAAATACAATCCATATGAATGTTTGGGATATCCTTTCACAGGATATTTTTAAATATCATCTCCTGTTCAGAGGTTTGCAACCTTCATGTCTATCATTACCCTAAGGCAGTAAGATCTGAACAAAGATATGTTACCATGATGAAACTAAATCCGTATGTTATTCCACTAGAACATGTGTCTTCTTCCCCCACATTATGCCTTCAATTTACCCTTAAAATAAATGTTAAAGAATCTTATATTTTTCTTCTCACAGTAGTTGTCCAAAGTACTTATGGCGTGTTCTTTTAATATCACTTCCTCTTCTTTATTTATCTGTTTCAAGTAGTCATCATTACAAACTTTTCAATCATAAGACACAGCATTCTTCAATAGAACCACATTTATCCGTTTCAAGTAGTCATCATTACAAACTTTTCAATCATAAGACACAGCATTCTTCAATAGAACCACATTTATCCGTTTCAAGTAGTCATCATTACAAACTTTTCCATCATAAGACACAGCATTCTTCAATAGAACCACATTTATCCGTTTCAAGTAGTCATCATTACAAATTTTTCAATCATAAGACACAGCATTCTTCAATAGAACCACATTTATCCGTTTCAAGTAGTCATCATTACAAACTTTTCAATCATAAGACACAGCATTCTTCAATAGAACCACATTTATCAGTTTCAAGTAGTCATCATTACAAACTTTTCAATCATAAGACACAGCATTCTTCAATATAACTACATTTATCCGTTTCAAGTAGTCATCATTACAAACTTTTCAATCATAAGACACAGCATTCTTCAATAGAACCACATTTATCCGTTTCAAGTAGTCATCATTACAAACTTTTCAATCATAAGACACAGCATTCTTCAATAGAACCACATTTAAAAGGCTTCTAGTTTTTTTGTATTCGTTCTAGTAAATGTCCACGCTTCAACACTACAGCCAGCCTAGAAAATGACGGGGCTGGGTGCAAAATTAGGGTCCTTTGTTTTTTTATTTATACCTTTTTTCATGTAAGAGGGATGAACGAACCAAGTATTAAAGTATAACCCAAATAGTTTCACGGATAAAAGTCCCATTAAAAATTTACTTATTTATTTCGCAAATGTATTGTCATGAATGGACGTTTGCAATAGATTGGTCATAAATATTTTAATTAACGAGCTCCGCTCTTTTCCAAATATATCATAAATCACACTGAATGCCATCGACAATACTATTAACTGTTGAATCAACACCGTAAAGAAATGCGGAAAATATGGAGCAACGCAAATTTCGCATAGATTGAATTTTTTATTGCAGAGGGTATCCTACATTTTGAAAAAAAGGTTTACGCAGCTTCGTGCCATATCAACTTTACTTTGATCTCTTGAGACTAGTTTCGCTAATCGTTCAGCCAACATACCATATATTTTAATATTACAATTACTTAATGTGCTAGTCGGTAAAACGCCTGTCTTCCGATCCAGATTTTTTGTGTTCGATCCCCGTTGGTATTATTTTTTTTAAAGTTGCTGCTTTTCAATGCAGGCCTCTTTCAAACATTTGGTTGATTAAAAACGATCAGCTCATTGAAATAAGCCCACCAGGTTATACCTTTAACAGTGGAAGTTCAATCAAAACATGCTTGTATATAATTTTAATAGCTCAGATAATTTGGTATAGTGCTGTTCCCAACCCTTACAAACACCTCAAGAGTGCTTTCTAACTAACACGCTCAACCCTTTTAACTCACAAAAGATGTACAGAGGACAAGTGACTTTACAAGTAATTCAAAAACTTCGCCAATTTGGAGATAAGCCTAAAGGGGCACGGAAGACTGTTTTATAGAAGAAATCCCGCAACCTGAAACGTTATGCCGAAATATTTAGGTTTAATAACTCTACTAGAAATCTAAAGAGCCAAAGTATTCGCAGCACTCAATCTTAACCTAAGATGATATTAGAAAATCTTTATATGTTCATCTGAGATATTATTTAATCTTATCTCTGTTTTTTTCTTATTGTATCATATATGATATAGTAATTTCAGTGTTTTAACAAGCATGCGTTTTTACAAGATGTATTCTGTACCATTATTTTTCTCCATATTGGATGGCCTTGTTTACCTAACATTACTTTAAATAGTCAAACTAAAAACAATGGCGTCGTTATCTTAAGCTATATGAGATCAAATTAACTCCATTGTGTGAAATAAATCTATCAGGTGGTCGTAAATTGTCCGGATATAAACCACACCAAATTAACTCCATTATGTGAAATAAATCTATCAGGTGTTCGTAAATTGTCCGGATATAAACCACACCAAATTAACTCCATTATGTGAAATAAATCTATCAGGTAGTCGTAAATTGTCCGGATATAAACCATACCAAATTAACTCCATTATGTGAAATAAATCTATCAGGTGGTCGTAAATTGTCCGGATATAAACCACACCAAATTAACTCCATTATGTGAAATAAATCTATCAGGTGGTCGTAAATTGTCCGGATATAAACCACACCAAATTAACTCCATTATGTGAAATAAATCTATCAGGTGGTCGTAAATTGTCCGGATATATACCACACCAAATTAACTCCATTATGTGAAATAAATCTATCAGGTGGTCGTAAATTGTCCGGATATAAACCACACCAAATTAACTCCATTATGTGAAATAAATCTATCAGGTGGTCGTAAATTGTCCGGATATATACCACACCAAATTAACTCCATTATGTGAAATAAATCTATCAGGTGGTCGTAAATTGTCCGGATATAAACCACACCAAATTAACTCCATTATGTGAAATAAATCTATCAGGTGGTCGTAAATTGTCCGGATATAAACCACACCAAATTAACTCCACTATGTGAAATAAATCTATCAGGTGGTCGTAAATTGTCCGGATATAAACCACACCAAAAACTATTATAGTGGTATATCGATCTCCGTGCAATACAAATATAATTTTGTTTTTCAAGTCTCATGAGCAATATGTCAAATATGTCGAATGTCAAAGCTGAAAAAGATACGAAAGAGCTGAACTATCAGCATCACGACGAACATGCGCCTAGTTAAGTATCCTTTCTTCGCAATATTCATTTATCTAACCCGAGATGGTCCCGTAACGCAGTACTCCGCAACCGGTGTGCCGTGGCACACTGGTGTGCCGTGAGCCGGATACAGGTGTGCCGCGGTCAAATTCAATGTATTTGACATTTTACAATTTTTCATTATGTATTTAATACACAATGACAAATTATTTTTCATAATATTGTCTATTTTTCAAAATGTATTATAGAATAATTATTATAACTAAATAATTTTTCAATGGTCCCCCAGCGCCTGGTGCCAACTGTTAAAAACTGCGTAGTGTGCTTTGTACACACCATGGCCGCACCAAATTAGTCATAGACAAAGAAAAATGACCTTTATGCGCGTCGCTGAAGACTCATGCCTAATTTAATACCTATATATTTTAGCTTTTGGTGTGCCGCGGAATTCTAGGAAGAATTTTGGTGTGTCATAGGTGAGAAAAGGTTGCGGAGCACTGCCGTAACGTATAATCAAGTGTTAACGTTCATGGTTTTGTACTTGCGTTTTTAATGTGTTATAAAAAAATGTTTTATTGTGCTAATTCGTATTTTTAAATGATTTTATTGTAAATATTAATACGACAAAAATGCGCCTAGTTAAGTCTCCTGTCTTCGCAATATTCATTTACCTGATTCGAGATGGTCCCGTATCGTATAATCACTCTATAATATTAATGGTTTTCATTTGCGTACTTGCGTTTTTAATGTGTTATTAAAATGGCTTTATTGTGCTGATTCGTATTTTTAAATGATTTTATTTTAAATATTAATACAACAAAAATGCGCCTAGTTAAGTCAGGTACATGAATATTTCAAAGACAGAAGACCTAACTAGGCGCATTCTCGAGTCAGGTACATGAATATTGCGAAGACAGGAGACCTAACTAGGCGCATTCTCGAGTCAGGTTCATGAATATTGCGAAAACCTAAATAGGCGCATTTTCGTCGTATTGATATTTAGAAGAAAACCATTTAAAAATACGAATCAGTACGATAAATAATTTTAATAACACATTAAAAACGCAAAAACACAAATCAAAACCATGAATATTAACACTGTTGATTGTATGATACGGGATCATCTCAAATCAGATAAATGAATATTGCGAAGAAAGGAGACTTAACTAAGCGCATTTTCGTCGTGTTAATATTTACAAGAAAACTATTTAAAAATACGAATCACCACAATATAACAATTTAAATAACACATTAACCCTTCTCTTACGGTGCTAAAATTGAAACGCGCGCTCCGGTGTTGGGTAGTGAGTACGCGATCAAAAATTAGCAATTTTAAATCGGAAAAATAAGAACATTCATAGATAATCCCCTTAATTAATTATAATTGAAGTTAAAAATTATAATAATTGAGATTTATTTGCTGAAAACATAAAAAAAAAAAACATCTGGCAACACTCACGGAACGAGCGAAGATCTAATCTATTTGCAAGTCCAGAAGATACTGCGACGCGGAGCGGTACCTCGGCGTGGCTTACGCTTGCGACGATTGAGACAATTGAGCTCCTCGCAATTCAGTGGAGTATGCAAGAGTGAGATGCGAATATAGTGTCCCGCTTCCCGCATACTCTTCACCTATCGTCAAGACGAGGCACTCGCAGCGTTTAAATGCGAATTTGTTTTCGATCTTTAAAAAACACCTACGATGTACTAGTAGTCGATAAATTCTGATTATTATTAATATTATTTTTTAAATCAATGCGTAAATATATTATGGACGAATACCTAAAATCTTAACCTTGTATTTATTATATTTATAGAGATATATATGGTTATTAGAAGCAACGTGTAGAAGATACCCAACACAGGGAAGGAAAGGTTAAAAACGCAAGTACACAAATCAAAACCATGAACATTATAGAGTGATTATGCGATACGGGACCATCTCGAGTCAGGTACATGAATATTGCGAAGACAGGAGACCTAACTAGGCGCATTTTCGTCGTATTAATATTTACAAGAAAACCATTCAAAAATACGAATCACCACAATATAACAATTTAAATAACACATTAAAAACGCAAGTACACAAATCAAAACCATGAACTTTATAGAGTGATTATGCGATACGGGACCATCTCGAGTCAGGTACATGAATATTGCGAAGACAGGAGACCTAACTAGGCGCATTTTCGTCGTATTAATATTAACAAGAAAACCATTTAAAAATACGAATCAGCACAATATAACAATTTAAATAACACATTAAAAACGTAAGTACACAAATCAAAACCATGAACATTAACACGGTTGATTATACGATGCGGGACCATCTCGAGTCAGGTACATAAATATTGCGAAGACAGTTAAGTCTCCTTTCTTCACAATATTCATGTATCTGACTCGAAATGATCCCGTATCGTATAATTAAGTGTTAATTCATGGTTTTGATTTTAGTAATTGCGTTTTTAATGTGTTATTTAAATTGTTTTATTCTGCTGATTTGTATTTTTAAATGGTTTCGTTGTAAATATGAATACGACGAAAATGCGCCTAGTTAAGTCTGGCGCGGAGACACTGAGAGCGAGAGACGTAGAAGAGATGCATGTCAAATGTAGTGCTGGAGAAAGATGTTACGAATTACATAGACAGCAAGGGGAATTAACGCCTACATTCACGAAGAACTGAGAACCACCGACAGATTGTCGACAAAATACCTTCGACGAGTTCTCCAATCCTTCGGGCACATTGCTCGTGGCCAAGAATACAGTATGGAGAGGTTCATGGTTATTGAAGGCGTGGAAGGACGACGTACAACAGGAAGAATGTCAATGCGCTGGACTGACCAAGTGAGACTGCCCTTAACAACTGCCCTTTGAGCCGCGGAGTGCAGGGATGAATGCAGAGCAGCCGACAATTTTTTCCTCGCATTCTGATATTCTGGTTGTATTTTTTATTTGGATCACAAATGTATATTTTTTTTCTATTTAATTATTTGCTCTAGATGACTACTTTTAACCTCTTCAGACCTGGCGTCCATTATAATGGGCACATAGTTTATATGCACTGTGTAAACAACTTTGTGGTATGTTTTAGTTCCCAGTAATAATAAATTAAATGTAGGATACTGTTTTATCGACTTTGAACGTTTTGGGTGCCATCAATCTAAATTAATACCACATAATGCTGCATTGTGTCAATAATACATAAAACACTCACAATCAAGAACATTTAAAAAAAAATCTTAGAATGGATTCAGATCTGAAAATGTCATCCTACGTGACGGATAGCTGTATTATTTTTAAATAAATAAATAATAGGTTTATTGATAGCAACATAGTATGTACAGATTATATTTAAATAACACTTCTAAAACACATAAATTACAGATAATACATTAAATACAGAAGCTATCAAAAGGTCTGGGGTCATCTAATAGCATCCCCTCGGCCAAGATACACCCCACCAATATAGGGCGAACCCAGCCACGGGGACACCAGATGTTTTTCAGCCCACACCCTGTATATCATATGCACCCACACATTGTAGTTTATATGCCTTAAAACCACCTTATCATTAATTGTATTAGCAGTTAACCTTATTACCTAATTTAATACACACAATGTTCGAAGATTTTCACGACAGTTTCCTATAAGTTGAAATGTTCTTCGGAGTTGTTGTCGTGTTGAGTTGGCTTAACACAGCAACAACTCTTTTGTCATAATAATTTAACTGTTACCGTGTTGAGTTGGTTAAGTCAACACAAGCTGTTCACTAGTGAGATAGATCATAAACATTTCTGTTTTGATTTTTTTGTGAATTGAGAAAATAAATATATTATTTATTTATTTAACACATCATTGTAAACCAATCCGGTGGGCATATTGCCAGTTAGCAATCTTTTTCATACTATTAAGAAAAAAAATAAAGAAGTTACATGAATGCAAAAATATTCCATTGAAATTTATAACGTTTAATAAACATAGTATAAATGCAAGTGAGATATCAAAACTCAGGAATAAAACATGTTACATTACTAACTTGAAATTAAGAGTTTTTTCAGTTGCTTTTTAAATCATGCCAATGGCGCAGCGAGTGTAACATTGATTTGTAACTTGTTCCAAAGTCTCACTGCAAAGACAATTAAGAATCTCTATGATAGGTCTATGATAGGAAAAATGTTGAATATTTTCGGCGAGATAAAAGAAGGCGGCGTGTCAGTTAAGGATGTTATACAATAGTAACAGTATGTGAATTTCGCATATATTTCATACGTTCAAACCTGTTCAGCTCTCTCTGGTATGAAGTGATGTAATCGTACTTTTCAGTTAAAAATTAAATATTTGACAAAAAATCAATATATCAAAGTCGACACTGGCACATTTCTAGGCATTTTAATTTTTGAGAAAGTCATAACTAAAGCAGTCAAATTCTTCACCAAGTTTATCATTGACTTTGTTTTCTCGGCAGGGCTTACTGTTTCCTCATCATTCTTGCACGTATAAAACATACTTTCTGAAATTTGATCTTTCTCCACAGGCAATCTGTATAATATTTCTAATCTAGTTTCTTTTTTGGAAAAATACGTCCATTTGGCGTGTAAATACGGGAGGATTCTTTCTCGCTACGTGAGCGAGGGACACCTAGATTTTGAGAAAAGAAATGTCACAAATGTGGGCGATATATTATTTGATCTCCCCAGTATTATGATGTTGTCACGTTCTGCGAGAATCTTAGACACATTTTCTCGGCTCTCCGAGAATATTTTATGAAGTGAATCCCGTCGGGAAATATGAAAATCAAGAGGCGATGAAAATCACATGTGGAATATTTATTCATTCCCTTTATTTCTCGAGACGGTTAGGCTTTTTTTCTCTAGTTTAAAAATGTGGTAATCGACGATGAAATACGGTTGCTAATGTCATTTTTGACAAAAATTCTAGCTCCGTGAAAACTGTGAAGAAATAAAATAAAACTCATAAACATACAGAAAGTTACTGTTATAAAATTTTATAATAAATAACTTTCACTGAATCGGTTTACCTTGATAATAGTGTATTCTGTGAACTATCACAAAATCGGCATTTCATTTTTTTGTTTTAAATGTATTTTATCAGTTGAAAGATTGTTATCTAGTTATAAACTAGTACAGTACACGGCGGTAACTAATACACATCGGGCTTAAGAAAGAGACTGTTGGCCATAATCGGCTAATTTCGGCTTTGTAGAGCGTCGTCGCTTTGTAAAGAACGGTAATTTCGACCTGGAAGACATCGAGCGATCCGGACGACCAGTGGACTTCGATGAAGACCGCTTAAACCACATTAGTCATGAAGATCCCCTTTAAATTACCGTATAATTGGCTGAGCAGATGAATTGTAGTCACATGACTGTATACCGTCACCTTAAATCAATGGGAAAAGTCCAGAAGTTCGGCGCTTAGGTTCCACATGTTTTGAGTGAAAACAACAAAAATCAACGTTCGACAATTTTTGCTGGTTTGCTCACGCGTCATCGAGCTACGCATGGCCACAAGCAAAGTTTTCATTACCGCATCATTACTGGTGATGAAAAATCGTTTGAAAATGGTGATGAAGAAAAAAATGGTGATGAAAAATGTTTGAAGAGGATCTTCATGAATAATATGGTTTAAGCGGTCTTCATCGAAGTCCACTGATCGTCCGGAACGCTCCATGTCTTCCAGATCGAAATTACCGTCTTTGAAACGCAAAAACCATCCACGAGCTGTCCTTTTATTCATAGCATCATCACCGTACACTTCGCAAATATTGCGAGCAGCTTTATTCCTTCGATTGAACGCGAACAGAATGAGGTGTCGAAAATGCTCACTGTCTTCGACTTAGCATTCCATTTTGAAGGTTTGTAATCAAATAAAATGATGTATGTAACGTAAAAGCAAACACAATATCTTGTAGAGCAGAAAATTTTCTTTCGAATTACGTTTAACCTTAACCATTTTGTTTTACTTTTGGTGCTCATTTTTAAATTGGAAAAAAACGGACACAACTTATATTAACACCTAATAATTCTACTTCTTCTCAACTTTTCTCTCCACGCTGGAGGTTGGCAATCGTCATGGCTTTTTGAACTTTGTCGGTAGCTACTCAGAACAATTTCATAGTGTAACAGTGAAAGCACTATCTTACGTTTTTCAGACAGGAGGTTGTGCTTTTTCCTGCACTTTGTTTTCATAATGTCTTCCCCTGCAATATATATGACTAAGATGATTTCATATTTATTTCCTTTCATAAAAGATCCAAAATATTGCAATTTTCTCTTAATGTGAGTATCTCTTTGATTTTTTTCATACATTTGAAGACCTCGTCGTTGCATGCTTTGTTAACCCAGGAAATTGAAATCACAGTGGAACAAAAGTCTTAATTACCTTTAACTTCATTACAAGAAAGCCTGATTGGTAATAAAATGCAATAAATAGAACGGAAGTATTTTTCTATTTTGAACTTGATGACGTAGACGTGCCTTATTAGTGCGTCTGTACGACACCGGTTTAAATACTGTATCATAGTGGATGGCTGCTGCGCAATTCTCGGAGAATTCGGTTCACTTTCAAAGGCGTAGATCGGTGAAAAGTTAGCGGGGTGAAGAGATTCCTCTTAGGCAGGTACTAGATGATCGCAAGTATGATAAAACACAGTAGGCAGAGTGAACTGAGAAGTGGTTTTATTTGGTTTTGACCCTTCTTATGAACGGCCGATCGCTCATCGCTCATCGCCATTTTCCGCCACTGCCTACGCTCACACCTCACAAAATACTACAATTTTCGGGACTTTTGCGCAATGCAGAGACCATCCGGCCAGCGATATAACATAGTCTCACGATGACCGTCCATAAGTCTCATTTCCGTTGCGCTCGCAACGCAGCGCGGACTCAAACAAACATAAAAATACATACAAAAACCAAACAAATATCAAATTATAACTAAATATCTACACATATTAAACAATTAAGAAACTAATCCTAATATGTTTTATGATGACGCATACGTCCGATACAGCGTCGTAGATATTAAAATTACATTTCTAGGATTTTTTAATCAGTGTTTAACAATATTCGTCAGTATCCTTTAGTATATTTCGTCCAAATAACAATTTATAAGTTTTTATAATGGATTATAAAAAGTTTAAATATCTTTTCTCAAAGGAATTAATGTTTAATGTCGTTTATCTCCGATTTATACGTTATGTCACGATGAAATAAATAAAAATAGGAAGGAACAAACTACAAGTATGTTATAAATTGACATGAGAAGTGAACATTACAACATTCAAGTGTCACCTTTTCAATAAGGCTGACTGCTCAGTGCTTAGACTTGAAATGTTCAATATCCTTGTGTAGAACCTTTGAATGTTCAACGGCTCGTGTATATTGTTTGCTGACCTTTTCAACCGAGAATCGCAACCCTTAAAATACTTTCTTTTTCTATTTTCGAATGGTCTTTTTTCGATATTCTTAATTTGATTTCGTTAAAGTTCGTATTCTCTTGGTAAGTTTTCTGCGGCTTTCTTACCAAATTTGATTTTATGACCAAATGCAGATATAGGAAAGTATATATCACAATTTAATGTATGCGACCATTACTTTTCTTTCTTTACACTCAACCTTTATTTATCTATTATGTAATACTTTTGATTTGTTCATAATAGAGGATTTGAGCCCCGAATTGGACCCTCAAAATAGGGTAAACAGAGAGAACAGAGTGATAATCTTCTCTATTGACATACCTCTACAGTTCGGGAAAATTCTTACATTTCCATTGATTTCTTTTGTGGATAACCATCCGGTCTTTCAATCCGGCTATAGTATATTTACAAGATAAAGCTATTGCATATTTACAATATGCAGCTATTTTGTATTTACAAGATCCAGCTTTTGTATATTTACAAGATCCAGCTATTTCATATTTACAAGATCCAGCTATTGTATATTTACAAGATCCAGCTATTGTATATTTACAAGATCCAGCTATTGCATATTTACAAGATCAAGCTATTGCATATTTACAAGATCCAGCTATTGTATTATATATTTACAAGATCCAGATTTGTATATTTTTCTCATTTTTTTATAAATTCACATAATTTATTTAGTTTTAAAAATAATTAGAAACAAATTTTTCGCTAAGCCCATTTTATTTTAGACAAAGAGAACACACTTTCTATTTACGCACATATCGCTTACCTGGCCCACATCCATACATCTCATCTCTTCTGTTCCTCAAACTTCTTACCTTCACCTCAGTTAAAGTTTCTCCAATTATCTCATTTCACTCTTATGTCTGGTTCTATCATTTCATATTTCTTTCATTTATTTCATACATAAGTATATATTTATAAGTTATTTATTAATTTAAATTACCGCATCCTTTAAAAACTCTAATTTTTATTACAAAAATTTTACGAAAACTAAAAAAACATAATTTAAGGGAATCAACCAAACCTTAACACACATTTTATTTTAAAGAAAATAAATGCAACAAAAATGAAAAATGTTGAAATTTTCTGTGAGGTCCAAGATGTGGTCAGATGGGGACGACAGCGTCGACGATACTGGTACCAACATGTACAGAGAATTAATTCCACAAGAATTCCATACATAGCTCTGCATGGGGTGCCGGATGGACGGCGTCCACCAGGGAGACCCCCGAAACGATGGAGAGATAGCTGGAGCTCAGCATCACAGGACAATCCTGCAGTAACAGACTCTTGAGTCTATGGAAAGTCTAAGAAGAAGAAGTTGAAATTGTGCACGGAATCTAAACGGAAAAACTTTTATGTATTAAAGATTTATACAAAACATATATAAATTGTTACAAGCATAATAAATTTAAAAAAAAAGTCAGACTTTAAAATAAGAAACTTTTTTCAATTCATAACGATTACATTTTAAAATAAACGTAAACCATAAATGAAAAATAAATTAAAAACTTTTCTACATGGAATGTGTACATCACCAGTACAAATACTGTAAAAATAGGGGGATGGCTGCCGCTCAATTCTTCCGGTTAACTTTGTGCTTTTCCGGTGAAAAGTAGCAGAGTGAAGAGATTCCTCTTTAGCAGGAAGAAGTTGGTCGTAAGTAAAACACACAGTTGACGTTGCAGAAACTGAGAATATATTTTTGACGTTTTCCGTTCCTTGTGTGCAGCCAATCGTTCATCGTAAGTTCCTATATTCGCCCGTGTATGCCGTCATGGCTTGCTAGATACTATCTATGTCGCGCGTTTTTCACTTGCATGGGCCGACCGACTTTTCATAGTAATTATTGTGAAAGCCACGCACAAGGAACATTAAATTACAATAGGTACACAGCAAGTACATTTTTACATGTCATATAAAACAAGATTAGATAAATAAATCAAATGTTTTTGGGTGACGCATACGTCCGATACAGAATCAGTTTTCTCAGACGATGGAATGGGGGAACGACATACTGAACGGTGAGCTGTAATATGAAACAAAGTCTGTCAAGAAGCAAAAGACGCATATTTAAACAAAAAAATGATGTCTGGGACTTGTAATATATTCAAACTAAGCATTCAAACTTAGCAAAGATATGTGTATATTTGATCCGTATGTAATTATCTTAAAACAGATTATTTCAATTCAACTCATTATCTCAGTATAATAATTGAAACACCAAAATAACTACGTTGATGAGTTAAATAATATTCAACATAAAGTTTAGATTACAGAACCGTCTTCTTATTGGACTTGTTTTGATTCGGCAGGCCATTTATTTATTTATTGGATTATCCGCGTAATCGTTTTTTTACAGGGCATGAGATTAACATACAACAAATTTACAATAGCAAACTTAAATTGAAACAATCGATTAAGAATTAAGCTTAAAAAATATATCAAAAATAGATAGAATTCTTTAGTTAAATTTAATTTCCACTAAATATGTTAATAATAATACAGAAATATGGAAAGAAAAAAGTGATTGGTATAAAAACTTAACAAGATTATTTGATGTTTGAAAAACAAAGTTTTTGTTTGAAATAATATTATAGTATATTTATAAAATATGCGTGTTTATTTTCATACATTTTTAATACGAGTCAAACACTTTTTTTAAATTTTGTATTCACCACTGTTTTATTTGAGTTCACTATCGGTTTCTATGACTTTCGCCTTCCTCGTCAGATGAATTCATCGTTATGTATCTTCATCTGACGAGAAAGACGGAAGTCTTGAAACCGGTAATAATCTCAAATAAAACAGTACATAATAAAAATTAAGTGTTTTATTTATTTTATTTAAAATTCATTAACATGACATCATAAAGTAAACAAACGTGTTTTCTAAGATTCAAGAATTATTTATTTTCGTTATATTAATAAATAATTTAATAATTGCCTCAGGATTCTGAAAGAATGTTTTTCACTTTTAAATTAAACGTTGGGAAATATAAGAAAAAATAATTAGAAAATACTATTATATTGTCGTTTAGTTTGAAACATCTGATTTCGACGGTCGTCTCCTACAACGCCACATATTTTTTTGATATTTCAGGAGGAGTGGCCCCCGTTTCTTTGTAGAAGAATGATTATAAGGGCACTTATTATTTGAAACGGAGATATTTTGAGAAAACTAAAAACGTAGATGTTCACGGACTCCCGCCTCGGGGGAAATTATTTCAGACACACGTGCGAAAGAGAAATGCTCGCTTAAAAAAATGTAATTATAAAAAAAATATTTTTTCCTATATTCGAGACAAAAAGGCAGGATTTGAATACATTTCAATGTTTTGCTAGTTTTGTAAGGGAACCACACACACATTGCTTATATTCAAACTTAACTGAAAATAAAAATTTTAAGTTCAATATTCTTCAGAAAATATTGAAAAAAATTTTAAACGAGCATTTACATTCTTGTTGGTTAAAAGAAATTGATAATGGTAATCAACCTTTTTGATTGTATTGTATACAAACAAATTGTAATAAGATAACATACAATATCCAATAAAAACATCTTTATACATATGGACAAATATGATGAACTTTGTAGAAAATTATTTTAATTTAATGTTTAACCTGTACCGAATGTTATATAACTAAATACATTTTATTATATTAAACAATAAATTACATTGCTATTTCACTAATTGTTGTACACTTATCCCCACCACACGTGTTTATATCCCATATCCCGAGTTTCTCCTAAGACGAAATGCTTCTAGTTTGTAAATATAATAGTGGTTACGTCCAATTGGGATCATTTCGCTTGCAAATAGCCTCGGGATAGGAAGTCAAAACACGTACAGCGATGATCAATTGTAATGTTTGATTTCGCGTGATGTATACATGTGTAATTGAGTGTCACTGTTTGTCATGTTGATGAGAATGTGCAACGGGGTTTTATATAGATAATAAAAAATTGGAAAGAAGTATCGATTAATTTTTTCATGCTATATGTCTTCAGTGAGATACAAGCAAAAGCCTAGTTTACTGGGGATACGACAAATGAAAGGCAACAAACCCAGATCCATTAAAATTGTGTGTCTAAATTAAATTATCTGTTGGTTTTTTCACAAATTATGTATATGTCTTGTCATCTGTAAAATAAATAATCGCGTATACGAGTATAGCTACTGACTCCCATAAAATATATATCTGATCGGTTGTAAGAATTGGCTTTTTGGCATCAAATCCTCCAAATTAGAACAGTTAAGCTTTAAAATATAAAAAAGTGTTTTAATAGTCTAAAATAGAGTTTAAATAATAAATAATCAGTCTGAGATCTTACATTCCATTTATTTTTTTCCAGGTTATAAGTGTAAAAGACAAGTATCATACCAACTACGTCACAGATGCTCCCTTTAACATGCACTAAGAAAATTTGGTGTATCTATTTGAAAACTGACAAGAAAACAAAAAAAAACAAACAATTTCATTGTGTAGTGTATGACTGAGCACTGTGACTCCCATGATAACCATTGATGACTCTTTTCCATCCATCTCTGCACTCTGCTACTCGAAGAGCAGTGGTTAAGGATTGTCTTGTTGCGTATCTCACTTGGCCAGTCCATCGAATTGAGACTCTTGTGCGTCGTCCTTCCATGCTTTCAGTGACCACAATTGTCTCCAAAAAGTCTACTTGCAAATGGGTTTTACAAAGATAATAAAAAATTGGAAAGAAGTATCAATTTATTTAATTCATGCTATATGTCCTCAGTGAGATACGGGCCAAAGCCTAATTTACTGGGGATACAACAAATTAATGGCAACAAACCCAGATCCATTAAAATTGTGTGTCTAAATTAAATTATCTGTCGTTTTTTTTCACCAATTATGTATATTTATTTTCATGTGTAAAATAAATAAAATAAATTAGTGGGATACCAAAAATAATTTATTTTTCAATATTTGAATTAAGAGTTCCACAAAATTAAAACAGAAACTTTTGTTTATTAAGTTACATTTAAATTAAATGGATTTTTTTAATTTTTAAACCCTGTTTCAAAAAAAATTACCAGATTCTTTACTTTAACACCACGGTGAATTCAAAAGCCGGATCTCGGATCCAGGAAACGGATACAAAGGTGTGCCATTTCCTAAGGTCAACTTCCGGCGATTCTTTAACTGTTTCCTCCTCAGTTCGCATTAAATAAATTGTTTTATTTTATTTGTTCTGCCGCCTTTCTCTACATCAAGACGACGCACTCCATCCAATCCATTACTCTTCGCTGTTAGATAAATCTCTACTTTTGCAAACAAAAGTTTTAATTCGTTAATGATAGCATCGATTATCTTTCCAAAACCAAGTTTCCAATTAACTGCTGTAATTCCATTAACTTAAGTAATTTCCTTAATACCGCTTACATAGTTTAAGTTTCTACTCCTTAGTTTTATTGGTTGTGTGACTTAAATATGTGCTTAAATATTTTTTAAGTATTTTCACGACTAAAATGCACCCCGTGATAGTTTTTTTAATACCACTTTACTACAACTTTCATTTTTGTATTCGGACCATAAATTATTAAAAATGCCACGTGTTTCCAATATGAAGCAATATTCTACAATTTGTATCAATCTGGTCTTGTTCCGAAAACGTAGACCCAGTTTTTGAACCATCTAGCTTGTATTGTGAGTCCTTCAAACCCCACAATTGCATTCGATGCTGCAAAATTTTTGTTCAAGGAACCCCATTTAACATGTTTGTTTGAATTCTAGTCACACCTATTTCAATTCTATTTTGGACTCTCCAATTAATCCAAGGCAGCTGGTCTTATAGCGTTATACTTTTCAAGAGCTCTAATCCGTGGTCAGAGGATTTTTTTCCAGAGAACAAACAGGATTTGTCCAAAGAAACCGTTGGTTCTTGGGCTCGTTATACTTTAATATAATTTATATAGATCAGTTTTAACTTATCAATGTCCGAGCATCTACGTGGTAACATAACAACTCATCAATCATGCAAGTATGACTGGCAGTCATAAGGTTTTTTTTTTGAAATGGTGAAAAAGGATTTAGGATTTTAGCCAAGGAAATGAAATTTCTAAGGGACAAATGTGCACTCTGTGCCTTTAAAAAAATATCTAAAAAATAGAGTTCCCATTGATACTCAACCTTTAATTAATATTTATTGAGAGTTCTAGGTTGAATATGTTTGGGTTCATGTTATATTTAGAACTACTCGTAAGAGTTAAGACTTTATGTCGATCTTTAATAAACTTATTGATTTGTTATTTTATTACACAATATATGGGTTAATATGTCCTAGAATATTGTGATCAATAAAATAGGTTTAAATGTTACAAATACCAGACAATTAAAACTGGTCTGCCAATCAATGTCAACGATGTCGATTTTTTATCATTGCGACTTTTTTATGGTAAAGGAATAAATAGGAATGATGGGATATTGCACATAAAAAATATAACGAAACAACACGCCTTATATTGGTTCTAATTGACATACTGAAAGTTGTGGTATCATATATTATATAAACTATAACTTTGCATGACTTTGCAGTGGGCGTGATCGGTGTGATATGTGTCTACCATATACACAGTCTTACTTGTTCAGGAAAGATTTTTTTTAACCTTAGTGTTAAGTAATAATGTATATACCGATTCTTGTACAATCTTCGTTTTCGAATAATCAAGTAATATCATATGAAGAAGTCAAAAGAGTTTATTTCTACAGTGCTAAAGAGAATACTTCAGGAGAAGAGTCCCAAAGGTAATTAGAGCAGCCTGAATAAAGACAGTTACTCGGAGTGTTCACTGAAATATGACGAACATTTTTCAGGAAAACTCGCTTACACTGAAACTCACTGCTAAAAATTTTCAATTCTATATGGAATACTTCAACAAAAGACTTCAAGGGTTTTCTTTACTTTTAACTTTTGTTCAAGTTTACGTCATAATACAAATAATAACATATAATTCTTAAACCACCATTTACAGAGCTAATTTGCCTCAATGAAGCTTTAATTAAAGTAAGGCTCTACATAATTTTATAGAAAATTAAAATACAAAATTTAAAAATCTATTAAGTAAAAATATTGATATTTTGGATATGTCCAAAGGTCGCATACCAAAACATTGAAATTGTTTACCCACAAATACTATTTACGATACATTCCACAGTAGAAAGAGAACGCATCACGCTGTCTCGCCGTTTTCGCAAACAAATTGTCTACCCACAATACTATTTGCGATGTCTACAATATTTCAATCGACCATTTCTGCACGCACAGAAGCGAGATAAAAATATATTGCGGGCGCACTCCCGCGCCCATTCTGAAATGTATAAATACCCACTTACCGATTAATAAAGATTATTAATTATTATTCATTGATTCATTCACTCTCTCTTTCCGCATTGCTAATTGACGTATTTTATTTAAATACCAAACAATCAAAATCATCATCGCGTCCTTCAAGGACATTCTGCTAAAATGTGTGTGCGCCGAATCATGAACCTATTCCCCGCACAGATAATATTAAAGATCTGGGTGTCTTGTTCCACAGCAATCTCGCGTTTGGTCCTCACATAGAAGTTATGTGCAACTCAGCTTATAAAACTCTAGGATTTGTTATGAGAATCTCTAAGTCGTTTGAAAACCAATTGGTGCTCAAAACGTTGTTTAATTCATTGATCCGTAGCAAACTAGAAAGCAATGCTTGCATTTGGAGCCCGGTGGGGGCGCAAAACTCGCTCATGGTGGAGAAAGTACAAAAAAAATATCTACGATATCTCTACATGAGTGAGTTTGGTGTCTATCCGTGGCTATATCCTACGCAGTTTCTGCTGGGCATGCTCGGGTATAACTCCTTGAGCGTAAGAAGAGATCTGCGTCTCTTGGTATACGTTGTCAAACTCGTTCGAGGAGTTGTGAGCTGTCCAGCATTACTACAAAGATTAGCGTTAAATGTTCCTAACAATTACACTAGACTGCGCCGGCAGGAACTGTTCTCAATAACATACGCAAGAACGGGTCTTCCAGCCGCTATGCCTGTTGGAAGGGCCTTAACTCTTCTTAACGGGACTGCTTCGGATATTGACATATTTCATATCACATTACCAAAAGCAAAAGTAAATTTTCTTCTTAGATTAAGCGCGTTAGAAAGCACTCATCAACATACTTAAGTGACTGAATATATATGTAACATACGTTTGTGTGTAAATACTCGTTTGTATACATATGCACTATTTTTTATTTTATATAATTAAAAAAAAAAAATTTTTTTTTCCCTGTAATTTTTCTTCTTTTTTAATGTCTTGTATTTTTCAATGTAATTGGGCTAAGCCTGTTTTGAAAAAATAAATAAATAAATAAATAAATAAATAAATAAATGAATATCATAAAATCAAGTTGAGTATTTTGTTGTTTGTTCGTCAGACCTTAAGGTCTTTTTAACATATTTCTAGTTGGTTGGAAAAGATTACCACATGGCAATTAGCACGCAAGGTTGTACTGTATACAACGAAAGTGTAATATAATAGAATTTTAAAAGGTTAAAGCCGCAACCTTTCACAAATAAGTATTCATTAAAAGTATATTCCGAAATAATTTCAGCTTTTAAAACATTTTTATGTTCAAATCAATCAAATAACAATTTTATAAAAGCTTAACATACATTTTTATGATGAAATTAAAGAATATATTTGACTAATAAACAGAATTTATAATAATGTATTCATTTTAGGCTCATCCTATATCAGAAATAAACGACTCAATAAGATTTTATTAATAAAATCTACATAATAAATTCATATTAATCTTCAAATTATTATACCACGCAGCACAGTTAGGAAATAATCTCGAAATTATAATATCACAGTTGGATATAATCCCGAAAATGAAAACAACAAAGTAAATTTCGCACTCGCTAAATCCAATATATTCCAATTTTCCAATGTAAACTTACCAAGACAAACTTAGTTTGCGAAACGAGACTAAGTTTGGATTCCACAAACGTGTGTGTAGATACCTTAAAAAGGCGAAATTTAGAAATAATTTCACTTCAAAACCTTGACATGAAGCATCCAGAGAACAACTTTGGAATAGTTTGTGGAAATTAAATAACATATAAACAGCTATTTTCAACAATAGAATAATACGGAAGTGTTGGAAATTTTAACGGATAACTGACTTTTCCTAATATTTATTAACAATTTTATGGGCTTGTTGCTAGGTGGTAATCTCATCCAACTCACCAGATAATAGTTAATGAGAGAAGTTACAGAATCCATGATTTAAATTATTATTTAAGTGTGAAAATTTCATGAACAATATAAATTACAACGGTGGCAGTTATCATCATCATCCTCGCATTAAACCATTTATTTGGAGTTTGCGTAACGGTAACAGTTATCATCATCATCCTCGCATTAAACCATTTATTTGGAGTTTGCGTAAAGGTAACAGTTATCATCATCATCCTCGCATTAAACCATTTATTTGGAGTTTGCGTAACGGTAACAGTTATCATCATCATCCTCGCATTAAACAATTTATTTGGAGTTTGCGTAACGGTAACAGTTATCATCATCATCCTCGCATTAAACCATTTATTTGGAGTTTGCGTAAAGGTAACAGTTATCATCATCATCCTCGCATTAAACCATTTATTTGGAGTTTGCGTAACGGTAACAGTTATCATCATCATCCTCGCATTAAACAATTTATTTGGAGTTTGCGTAACGCGTTGGCCTCTCAATCTTCTAGGGTAGGTTCAGATTACTCGTATCGTGAAAGACGACCTCCGTGGCCTGGGAGTAAGACACTTGTCTGCCGATCCGGAGGTTGCGGGTTCTATCCCCGCTGGAACCCAGATTTGTAAAATAGGATTCCAGTCTGGTTAAAACTTAGGGCCTATAAAAACATATTTCTGGTTGCTTGGAAGAGATTGCCACATGGCAATAATCTCGCCAGGTAAAAAAAAAAAAAAAAAAAAAAGATGCTAACCTTCCATCGTTCCTCTGGATGACTTCTTGTTCTATTTCAAGAGACTTCTATTTTCAGATTCTGATTTCCTACATTTTCAGTTGGTTTTCTTTATATATTCTATAGCGCCAGCTTAACCTTTCTCGAAAAAAATAAATAAATTATAAAGCACTGTTTAGAGAACACAATCTCCTAAACGGTGCCCTAACTCGGGACTCGAACCCACTCTTATTTACAGATTCTAAATATTACAAAATTAAAATACTTCAGTTCTTGGACAAAAGTTCTTGTATTTGACTATGAAGCCTGTAAATAAACAAAAACTAAATATTCGTGCTGATATGCATTGAAAATGTATAACCAGGGAAAGACATACTATTAAACCAATGAAACAAAATGAAAAACAAGTAGGTAATACACATGGCTTTGTAGTGTGTCGTCTCTGTCGCACGATGGCCTGATGTGTATTACGTACCTGTACCCGGCGCTAAGTAATACACATGGCTTTGTAGAGCGTCGTCTCTGTCGCACGATGCCCCGATGTGTATTACTTACGATGTGTATGTGTTTAGCCTTTCATATCAGTGATTTTAGGCATTGCCTTTTCCACTGTTGTGACATCTGTGTGTGTGGGGGTTTATGTGTGTATACTTTGAGGAATTATTTGTCGTTATATTCCCTTTAGTTTTATGGCCCTTCACCCTTCAAAGTCATCGAATTTAGTCCGAAATGTTATGGGTCACGTATCCAGAGTGATTCTGTCTCACGTTAGCAGTCCTGGTGGCATTGTCAAGATTCCAGCGTCCTCCCGATCGCCCTGCCCCAATCCCACGCCCCCAGCTCCCAGGAATAGCAGAGAAGAAGGCATAGCTCGGTGAAGAAGAAGATATACATATGATGTGTGTCATTTTTTGATTACATATAATACCTATACGGTGAGGGTGTAGTATTAAGATGGACTGTCAAACCGATGGACTGTATAAGCCAGGAGTACTACAGAGTATTTGGTGTTCATTACAGTCTGAGTGGAATAATCATCGAAAGCAAGATACTGCATACCAGAGAGCTTAAAACTATCTGCCAGATGGCTGTAAACCTTTTCTTTTTTTTTTCAGGTAAAGTACCCTTTACATGTCAATATTGGAATTTAATTTCCTTCGGATTCCTTTAAACTTCCCAGATTTCTGAACCGCTCATTTACACAAAGGGTTACAAATTCCCCTTTTGTTAACAAATCACACACATGAGCGACCGAGTGATTTGATTTCAATATGTGTTTCACCATGCACAATCTTGATTATACGGGATTTACAAGCGCATCTGATGGAAACAGTTTATATCGCTATTATTGCTTTATGTTGGAAGACCTTCGTCTCATACACGTCCACATATGTCAAGTAGAGGTAAAAATCTTATTGTGAAGGCTTATCTTAAGTTTTTGAGGCTTTTGCGATTCCTCGTATCAGCTGTATAAGTTCTTTCGGAATTTTGTATCACGGGTGGTTTGGTTTATGGTGACTGACTTTTAAAAACGTCACAGTTTTCATTTTCAGGGCTTGTTGTCAACTTCGTCTTATGGCGATGTTGATGACAAACAAGCTCGAGGAAATAAAAAATTCTCACGTTTTTTGAAATGTCGACATTATACGAGTATATAAGTCAAAACCACGCGGTAGAAAGCTTCGAAAAACCATGTACAACTTATTGTGAAGATGATATTGCATGATCCAAGTACTAAGTGGTAGGTTAATTACTATGACTATCCATTCCTACGAAATTCATGAACATATATGTGAGCATATGCCCACAAAGACATACATTCACCCGAACATTCATTTTTGTATAAAATGAGATATCGTCAATCAAAGGAAAATGAAGGGATGGTGGAAAGGAAAGGAAAAATAAATCGGTAATGAAACATGTTATGTTACTGACTAGAAATTAAGAGTTTTTTCAGTCGCTTCTTCTAGCATGCCAAGGTCTGTTACTATACGAAAGAAGAACACCTACAAAAAGCGTCAGATAAAGTTTAGAAGCACAGAAGCAAACTTTGAAAACACATTTCCCATGTTACTACATGTCTTCGGAATATATAATTATTCATTCATTACATTACACTGGGGGCGCTCCTCAGCAGTTCCCAACTCGTTAATATCGCGGAAAATGTAACTCGATCAATTCTCCACACGGCGAAACTTTCGATTGAGCCTCGCTAGTTTGAGACATTTTCATTGGGAATGTATAAGAAATCTAATTGAAACGGTGAGTGCCAAAACGAGAAAAGTCAATATGTTCAACGATTTTCTACTCTAACGTTGATTAATTCAAAATATTTTTTTAATTAATCCGCTCCCATTTATTACGGCTTATCGAATTATCTTACTTTCTACATAACTTTTACAATAAAATTTGATTTGTAATTAAAAACTAATAGCTTTTATTGCGTATTAGTATTTTTTTCATGTCCAACCGTTTTTTTTTATATAGAGCGTCAGCTTCATTGAGCTAGTGCTTTTATGAGACAGATGACTTCAAAAATATATGTGGCAACTGTCACTAGTGTTTGCTGTTGCCCTGTCATTTCGAGGAATTGCGTTCTTGTTGTAATGATCACAGTAGGTATCTATTGTATAATACTAAGGCATTTTTATAGAAGAAATGCAGCTAGGCGTTAGGCCCACAGAAGTTGAATCTAAGCTGTTAAAAGTATGATGATCAATGGTCAATGGAAGGTTTTTTTGTAATCACAAGACTTATAAGATTTATGCAATTTTTAAAACATGCCTCAAAACCCAGTTGACGATTGTCACCTTCTGTGAGAAGACACATAGTTTTTTCCCCTTGATTCAGGGCGTATCTCGACTCCTCGTGGGTATATGCAAACTATTGGTCTAGCCGATTTATCTATGGCCAATAGAACTTTAGTGGCAAATACAAATGCTATGATAATTAAGTCAATTATTTCTGAAAGAATCTCTTTTCAGCCTTACATGGGTACATCTTTGGACCAATCGACTACTCCAATCTGGTGACGACAGGGAAAAGTTTTGCTGCAAAATTCAAAATTTTCTGTGAATGTAATGGTATATTGTTGATATGTTTGAGTTACTTTATAAGTACTACCTTGATCAAAAAGTTTTAGGACTTTATTCATAAAATCGAAAATACAAGTTTATTCATCAAAATCGATATGGTCCCCTTCAAAGTACTCCCCATTGAGTGCAACGTACTTACGCCAGTGCTTGATCCAATCATCGAAACACCGCTGGTACTCAATTTTCGGTATGCCCATCGGAGCCCTCTTCGATTTTTTCATGACATCCTCTCGGGTGCTGTAACGCGTTCCGCGAAGCGGTTTTTTAAGTCGGTTGAACAGAAAAAAGTCGCAGGGAGCCAGATCAGGTGAATTCAAAGGCTGCTGGATAGTCATCGTGTTGTTTTTGGTCAAAAACACATGAAAATCATGTCTTTCGCGATTTCAACGCGGTCCTTTTTTTGCATGAACTTGAGGTCTTTCGGCACCAGTTTTGCAGCGACACGTCTGAGGCCTAAATCACTAACCAAAATGTCTTGAGCGGATCGATTAGCGATGCTCAAGTCTTCTGCCAGCTCTCTGACGGTCAATTTGCGGTTTTAGCCCAATATTTCTTTGATTTCATTGATTTTTTCATCGGTTTTCGACTGCCACTGCGTTCGTCATCTTCGACCGACTCACAACCACTTCTGAAGCTTTCGTGCCACCAAAAAACACTTCTCCAACATTTCCAAGGTCTGCGGACCGTTAAATCCGTTTTTCATACAAAATTTAGTGCAAACTCGTTGATACACAGTTGATACCATTTTCAAACTTATAAAAAATCGAAAACACGCACAAACGTAGATGTACTCAGTACAGCGTAACTTTTACAAATGTCAAGCTATGACGCTGAAATTTGGAGGGAAATGTCAATGATAGATGTGGTAACCTAACAAAATTGGAATCGGGTGACTAACAACACCACACGGTGGCCGGTCCTAAAACTTTTTGATCAAGGCAGTATTTCTACTGCGGGCTTTAAGTTACTTTATAAGTGTATCTAAAAGTCGTTTTCTTTCTCCCATAACAGATCTTAAGTCTGTCATCGTTGTTTTTTTCACACATAAGTAGCGTTCCGCCACTAGTGAAGGAGTCTCTTTAGGCAGTTCTTTTTTCGTCACTATGTGACGACGTGGCCATAAAAAATAATTAAGGTTTCGATTTCCTTGTACAGATCGCACTGGATTGGCTCTTATTTTGTTCCCCATATAGTGTGGATGGTCGTAGGATCAAACTGAACGGTTTCTTCTAAGATTTGACTTGTTATGGGAGAGATTGTTTTGTAAGTGTGAGTTGCTTGAAAAGTCATATTTCTTTTTGAATGTATGCGATAAATACCATTAGTTTTCAATATATCGTATATACACTGTGCATGTCTAATAATTCAATATACAATATGATGCTTACTAATATATCACAAAAGTTGTATTAAACAAATGTTAAAGAGAATTTCAACTTTTTTTAATTACAAACACAATTTAATTGTTTAATCTGTTCACCGCGTTAAAAATCAAATTCCACGAATCCTGTGCGCGGCACAATTTCGGCGTTTTTTTATTTCTAAGTTTAAACGATTATTTTGTTTAGAACTACTGATATTTGATTACAACACCAAGTAAATATGACACATAAGTAATTTTCTGATAGTAAATAATAGTCATTACTTTTAAGGAGACTCATTAAATAAAGGAGATAAACTTAACATTACGTAAAATAAACAAAGGAATGCTACGATCAAAGCAATGATTCATTACACTCACCCAATCAAATGCATATAGCACTAGTAATGTTTATTTACGTAAGAGAGACTTATTAATGTTTATTTACGTAAGAGAGACTCATCGCAGGTCTCGATCCGCGCGACAGGTCATTACATGTGACGCAATAGCTGGAAATATTGAGAAACCAAAAAAATTCGGCGCTCTGTTTATTCAACAATATCTCATAAACTAATATATTATTTGACAAGGTTTTCAGAGATGTCGCTAGAATAAAGATTATTTTAAATTTTAATTCCATTTTCATTCCGGTTTTGTGTCATTTTTTTTAAGTATTTGTGATTTGAAACTTGGATTGTCGTCAGATCACAGACGTTTGTGCTTCCCACGAGGAACACGTTAAACTTGAAGCTTTCAAGAACATAATTGTCTTGAATTTATAATAAATATATCTGAAGTGGACGTTTAACGGTGAAAAAACAATAATTTGAAATTTGTTAGTAAACATCTATTTTTTCCGAATTGATAAGATAAATAAATAAATATCGAAAAAAAAAATCGGAAAAAGTTGGTTCTTCAAATAAGCGGTTAAATTATCTTGAAAGCTCGCTACACGTACACAACTTGAAACTTATGAAACAGATGGTTATTTTTTTACTAAAGCTTTTGTAAGGCTGTTGTTTTTCTCCTTACTTCTATAGCTTTAACAAAGGAGTCTCCATATTGGAGAGACAATAAAAGGAAACTGTTTTAAATGTCTTGTTTGGCAAAGTTACATTCTATATCAAACGACCGACACGGTTATTGTTCGTAAAAAAAATTTCAATTTGGTTTTTAATAACCTTGTATTGATTCGTTCGAAATAACTTTTTTTCTTGTGAAACGAAAATAATTTTATATATTATTTATAGTTAAAGCATACCTTGTGGATGTTCCAAGACATTGTAATTTGTTTTATCACACACTGTTTATTCCACTTTATGTAACAGTATAACTCTACCGGTTTCAAAGTTTTCTCGTCATCATCAGGGGAGCACAAACAAGAATCTTGTTTGTGCTCCCCTGATAATGAGATGAAAACGTTGAAACCGGTAGGGTTATACCGTTACATGTAGTGGAATTAACAGTGTTTGATAAAACAAATTACAAAAAATAATTTTGTTATTTGTTTATTTATTTAGAAACAAGCTTATAAAATGTAGTGGAATTAACAGTGTTTGATAAAACAAATTGCAAAAAATAATTTTACTTGTTTATTTATTTAGAAACAAGCTTATAAAATGTACAAATGGCGAGTTTATAACTGTATGTCATTTGGTTGAAATCCTGGCAGTTTCATTCAAACCACAAAGCGCCAAGAACCACTACATAATCCAGCGGTAAGTAATACACATCGGGCTTAATAAAGATACTTTCGGCCATAATCGGCTAACTTCGGTTTTGTAGAGCGTCGTCTCTGTCGCACGATGTGAACACGCGTATTAATGACTGAGACGACGCTCTACAAAGCCGAAGTTAGCCGATTATGGCTGACAGTCTCTTTCTTAAGCCCGATGTGTATTACTTACCGCCGGGTACTGTACGTGCTGTTACTTGGGTGAATAAATGGAGATAAATATCAAGTAACAGCAGGTAGATTTTTTAAGATGCATAACTACCTGGCTCTAACTGCCTTAAAGGAACTGGGAATCACTTAAAAGGCTATAAACAGGAATTCATAGAACTAAAGATAACATGGCAAAATGAAAAATTAAGCGTGATGGATCGTTTATCATATACGAGGCATATCCAGAAAGTAAGTGTACTGAATTTTTGTAGGTTACAATTTTTTTATTTAACAAAAAAATTACGTGGTTACCGTAGTACATATGTAAGCTATTTTTCGACATAGTCGCCATTCCTCTCAATGCAGGGGGTGAAGCGGGGTATTAACTTTTTGATGCCTTCCTCGAAGAAGTTTCCCGCCAACCCCTCCGTCCACTTCTCCACTTCCTCCTTTAGCTCCTCGTCGGTTGAAAACCTTTTTCCACCCATGTGCAGCTTCAGGGAGGTAAAGATATAGTAATCTGAAGGTGCTAGGTCAGGGGAATGCGCGGGATGGTTCAGGACATCCCATTTAAACGAGGCGAGCAGTTCCTTCGTGGCGTTGGCCGTGTGTGGTCTGGCATTGTCGTGCAGCAGGCAGACTCCTTTTGTCAGCATGCCTCTCCTCTTATTCTTAATCGCCCTCCGCAATTTTTTAGGGTCTCACATTATCTTGCAGAGTTGATGGTCTCCCCTTGAGGTATATATTCAATTAAAATTATGCCTTGACAATCCCAAAACACGGATGCCATGATTTTATTGGTTGAAATTGTGGTTTTGAACTTTTTGGCGGAGGGTGAAGAGGTGTGACGCCATTGTTGAGACTGCCTTTTGGTTTCAGGCGTGTAGTGTGCAACCCAAGTTTCATCTCCAGTAACGATGGAGCGGAGAAATTCATCTCCATGGAGTTTGCAGCGCCTCAAAAACTCTTGCCCGGCATTATTTATTTCGCACTTGGCGGGAGATTGGATTGATATTTTTCGCGAAACGTGTTGTCGCGTCGACACTTCTCAACGTACTGACCTCGAACCGATCTCGTTGCGGAGGGGAAGGGTCAGGCTACACGGAAGTGTAACCAACATGTCGAAAATAAAATCCATCCAGTCGTGAGAGCCTCAGTACACTTACTTTCTGGATACACCTAGTATATACTCGTATTTTAGGTGAGGAACAGTTCATACGACACTTGCTATAGTGCTTTAAAAGTCTAGTGCCTTGCACCAAAAAGAATCTGATTTGTCGAACGCTGTGTTAACTAGGTGGCAGGACTCGAGATAAATTTAATTAATTGCCTTTACGACACTCAAAACAAGATTGTGAAGCGAAAATTACTCCCAACCAACCACACAAGATTGAAAAAATATATTATGAAAAAAAAATCATAATACTCGTATATTTTCCAATAACATTAAAAAATAAACATACTTAAAGCAATAAGAAACAAATGATAAAAGCAATAAAAAACAAATGTCTGAAAAAATGTAAATGTCAGAAAAGACTGGAGAAAATATATACGATTGGAAAGGATAAAAAAATAGAAGTTATTTAGACACACATTTCGTCATTGAAAAGAGATTATATATTTTTCCAATCCGTTTTTTTTTGTAGCAAGTCAAAGAAAAACAGTTCTTTTGAATTATTCAGGCGGATGAAGAGATTATTTCGATAAATAATTTTCTTATTTGGAGGTATTTTCATACTCATAAATATGATACTATAAAACTTTAGGTTTAGAAATTTATCAGTAACTGTCAAAATATCCTTTCTTCGTTTTTCTCAAATCATGGCTCTGTTAATTATCTGGCAAACCTCTCCAGGGACATGGTTGTTTAAGCCATACTGAAAAGAATATGAAAGTAATAACTTTCAAGTTAGCATTTTAACAACAGGTGAGTATGTATCATCAATGCTGTATTTTTGCTGGAAACCTCGAACCACTAGCCTGGCTTTAAAAACATCACCTGGTTTTCTTTTGAACACCCATTTCACATCTAGAATTGCCTTATCCTCTTGTTTACTCACTAGTGTCCAAGTATTATTGTTGACAAGACTGTTCATCTCACTGTCCATTGCATCTTTCCATCGTCCAGCCTCAATACATGTTGTCACTTATTCGAAGCTACCCGGAATCATATCATGACAAAAACTTGCACAAACACAATAATGCCCAAATTCTTCATCAAATTGAACTAATGGTTTGATTTCCCTTCTTGGTCTCATTCCACTTTTCGTTTTGTCATCATTCTTCACATAGTCCTTGGAGTTCTTATCATTACTTGGCTCATTTGACACTTCTTCAGGCTGTTTCTTCTTATTTGTATCATTTGTCTCATCTTCATCATCACAACCTACACACATAATGTCTTCTTCAATAATGTCAACATGCCTGGCAACTAATATTATGTAATTTACCAAATCTCTATCTAAAAGATGGAATGATGGATGATCATTCCATCTTTTAGATAGTCAGTGACTAATTGGTTTGCTGCGTTGCACTGCATTATCGTTTCCATGTAACAGCTTCTTCTACTTCACAATTATCTCGGATGCAGGTATTTTTGATCCGATTATTTCATAACGTTTTTTTGATGTGGTGCTGAAAGGTCGTTATCTCTAAGCTTCGTAACCTGTTTATTGTTTTGATAGTTTCTGATAGATTTATTTTCCATATGTCGGATATGGTCTTACAGATATATTTTCAATGTAGATGTTACTGAGTTCATGAGAGTTTTTCTCCGGCATTTATTTAATGATTGGTCTTGACTGAGATTGGTTATTTAATTTGTGTTTAGTTAATTTTTTTTTTATTTATTCAATTTTGTCTTTTTTGTAAATTTTCAATGTTATATAAATGTATAGTTGTAATATTGTACATCGGTGATTTTATGCGCCTTTAGATTAAAATATGTATTGTTTTTTTAAGTTGTTCATATTTTATTTACGGTTTTGTAAGTGTGGTTTTAAAAGGACATTTAAATACCTTTTCAATCAATGAACTTACTTCATATTTGCAAAATATTTAGTTTTATGTGTTATATATGGTCAAATTTCAGACAGTTTTTTGTTAATGAACCAGGCAATCTCCATGGATCTTCTTCGAATAACAACCAGAGGAAGACCAAAGAATTCATGGGTGGTGCAAAAAGATAACCTGATGCAGGGGCACGGCCTAGGGGACGTAGTCCGGGACAGAAGAGCATAAAACCTGAGGACGAGGAGAGCTGACCCCAACAGTCTTCGCAGACAGTGAGTTGGGATGGAGCCAGGGAGAAGAAGAAGCCTTTCGTTATAACGAGTTTTATACAGCATTATATTTGTATTGCTTAGTGACGCTATAAATATTTATTATAAGCAGCGTTTAAGCTACAAAAGTATAACATAAAATGTCAAACGGTCTAAATGTAAAATTAGTCTTGTAGTGAATCCACCAGAAGTTTAACTCGTGAAAGATTAATTGTTAGCATGACCGGTGGTTAGAATTAACTCCGGAAATCAAATATTTAATCGAAATATTCATGAAGGTGAAGAAATAATAAACATAAATATTACTTACCACTTTACAAAATACGACAGTGTTAAAAGAGGTTTAAAAAACTTTTTTTCAAAATTATACAAACAAAAAATTTCTGCCAAAAAATGTATTTCATTTGCAATTATGATTAACAAATTTTCAATTTTATTGATTTCATGTTGTATAACACTTTCGTTATTATTTATTATATACGACACAATTTGGCGGATTTATTTCCATATGGCAATCACTTCCAATCAACGTGAAATATGTTGAAGAGGTCGTCAGTAAAAAAAAGACCGATATCTTTTTAAAAAAAATCGGGGTTCAATGGTATTCAAACCAGCATCTGCCGGGTCGAATTCCAATCATCTTATTCACTAGACTACGGAGGTCGTCTTGTTTGATCGATATGTATTATGTGAAAATTCAAGAAACGTTTATGTTATATATTATTTAAATAATATATTTTTAAACAATACAATTTCTTTCCAAAAACCTTTTCCTGATAGGGCATAAAATTTATTTCACCATAAAAGTCCTTTGAAGTTTATTTAATCGTTGGAATATTTAACTTTTACAACGAATTTTGTTGTTTTTGTTCGAGTTTCATCCTTTCTAAATGTTTTTGTTTTTTTGTTTATTACAGAACAGTGCTTTAAAACGTGAATAGATTTGCCAGATCTTTCTTCAATAATGACAAAAAAGTAAATAAATAAAGTACATTGTAAATTTACGAAGACCTCCGTGACCTACTAGGAAAGACGTTTGTCTTCCAGCTTGATTCGATTCCCGTTGGAATCCAGACTCTTTGAAAATGAGTCAAGATTTATTTTTACTTAAGACGTCTTTCTGGTGGATTGGAAGAGATTGCCACTTGGCAACAAGCTCCCGGGCTGTACTGTACTTTATTTTTTAACTCTTTCATTGAATAGTCATTTAGAATATTGTTCTATAAAATGGGTTCCGGCAGAGGTTACGTATTCACTTATGCCAGTGAGAGTTCAGAAAATATTTTCTGTATGTACATGAGAGATGAAGGATATTATCCAAGGATTTATCCTTATATCTTCTTACTGGGCAAACTTACCTATAGCTGACCAAAAAGTGGTTAATTTCTTCGATTGTTGGTCCACTTTTTTGTTCGCTTAGAGGTAATCGAGTCAATCCGTCAGTTCGGAACAGTCTTGGTTATTTTATGTTTTCGAAAATTTTCAGCAACTCACTGTCCTATCAATATATTTGTATATCCAACTTCTTTTTTTAAGTGAAACCTGTGGTCTGTCACTCCTAGTTATCTTTACTTCATTTGAAGGCCTTCCAAGGAGACGACCGCCAGTGGATAATTCATATATTCTACTTAAGGAATTCTTGTTTTATTTAACTTCACTTTGAAAATGTTAGTAGTTCGAGTAAGCACATTTTTAACCGTGCGTTTCCTCAGATAGACGTTTATCATGTCTCCGCCAACTCCTTCAGTAAAAATATGAATATATTTGTTTTAATGTTTTACAAACAGGTTTTTTTTGTTTGTTAGACCTCTTGAGCTCTGACCTGTTTAATATTTTGTATTATTTGTATGGTGGGAAGTATATATGTATACGTACTCCTTTCTGACATTTTTTGTATACGAGTCATGTTAATGTTTATACTAGTTGTGACGCATTGATTTCGTATTCATGCGTGCTCAAAAATTATTTTTGAATTGAATTATTGTACCTATTTTTTAATGTTTATACTAGTTGTGAAGCATTGATTTTGTATTCATGCGCACGCAAAATTTTATTTCAATTGAATTATTGTACCAATTTTTAATGTTTATACTTGATGTGAAGCATCGATTTTGTATTCATGCGCACTCAAAATTTCTATTTGAATTGAATTATTGTACCTATTTTTAATATTTATACATACTACTTGTGACGCATTGATTTTGTGTTCATGCGTACAAAAATTCCTTTTTGAATTGAACTATTGTACCTATTTTTTAATGTTATACTAGTTGTGAAGCATAGATTTTGTATTCATGCGTATTCAAAATTCCTATTTTAATTGAATTATTGTACCTATTTCTAATGTTTATACCAATTGTGACGCATTAATTTCGTATTCATGCGTACTCAAAATTCCTATTTGAATTGAATTATTGTACCTATTTTTAATGAAGCATTGATTTTGTATTCATGCGCAGTCAAAATTCTTATTTGAATTGAATTATTGCACCTATTTTTAATGTTTATACTTGATGTGAAGCATCGATTTTGTATTCATGCGTACTCAAAATTCCTATTTGAATTTATTTATTGTATTCATTTTCAATGTTTATACTAATTATAAAGCATTGATTTTGTATTTATGCACACTCAAAATTTTTATTTGAATTTAATTATTGTGCCTATTTTTGATGTTTTTACTAGTTATGATGCATTAATAATATATTTGTGCGTATTCAAAATTCTCATTTGAATTGAATTATTGTACCTACCTATTTTGGTGAAATGTCGTATATTGTACTTAATAAAGATTAAGTACAATATACGATATTTTACCAAAATAGGTAGGTACAATAATTCAATTCAAATGAGAATTTTGAATACGCACAAATACATAATTAATGCATCATAACTAGTAAAAACATCAAAAATAGGCACAATAATTAAATTCAAATAAAAATTTTGAGTGTGCATAAATACAAAATCAATGCTTTATAATTAGTATAAACATTGAAAATGAATACAATAAATAAATTCAAATAGGAATCCTGGAACTGCTGTTTTTTTTTTAAATCGTCTTACTAAAATGTATGATGTTCAATGAACGTTACACGCATATATTACACCTAAAGCGGAATGTGTCTGAAGATCTACGAAGGTTTCTTTATAGTCACGTAATTGTCCCTTGATTATTATTATTATTATAATTCTTGCATATTTTTATAATAAATTTGATGAAACATCTAGAAATGATGAATTGTTACATAAGTTTTTTTCGTTTGTTTATTTGTGTCTGTTGGTTTATTTATTCATTCTAAGAATTAAGAAAACCGTTCATGATTAAAGGATTATGACTGAAGGAGGATTTTGAATTACAGTAGATAATAAATACAGATTAAAATTAATGAAATGTATCTGTGCAGCAGACTTAATATTTCAATATCTTCAAATTGATCACTAGCACAATTTGTTTGTTCTTTCATTATAAGTTTGTCCATACAAAATAGCGACTATCGTCATTTGTTATGAGAAGATCGCAGAACACCCGGTAGAGAAATCACCAGCTATCATTGCTTATCAACCCGGTTGAAGGATTTTACTGTCTTTTAGCTGTTCTCTTTTTCACCCTTGTTAACCCTCTATTAACTCGGCTTTAATTTTATCTATATCAAAACGTGTGTGAAAAATTATCACTAAGATGTAAAATTTCCTGACCTGAGCACTTGAGAAGTTGTATTAGATATATACAATTAGGCGACGTGACTGTTAAAATTTGATACCTTTTTCTTCAGCAGTATGTCAACTAGAGTCGATATAAGACGTGTTGTTTCATTATCGACAGAAATGAAATGTTGTTAAGATGTTGACGTCATTTGATTTCTATCGGGCTTTTCTCTCATGAAAATATCTTGATTACCATACAATATTGAATTTTTAACATTTCAGAATATAACGAAATAACACGTCTTCTATCGGCACTTGTTTATATACCACTAATTTAAACAGTAATATCGCCAGACCACGCGTTGGATGTCGTACCTATCCATACGTGCGCCGATTTGTTCAAGCCGGAAAGTTTTGGAATGAAGAGATATAAACTATTTGATTGACAAGGGGATATCCGAATTAAAGCCATACGAAAATATCATTGATTGAATTAGCAATTTTTGGACACTCGACGAATGTTATTGTATACCACTTTCATTTTATACAGTACAACCTGGCGGACTTATTGCAATTGGATGGTAATATCTTCTAATCAACCAGTAAGATGTTAAAGAGGTCTATATTAAAAATTAGACTGAATTTATTTTCAGCTGAGTTTCAACGGGAATCGAACCCGGAATTTACGTTTGAATGACGCCTTATCAACTAGAACATGGATATTTGACTGAACAACGAAAGATTTGAACGATTTGAAGAATTCTGCTTTTTGAGAAGTATCTCCTCAGACGATAGAATGGTGAAAAGAGAACGATGAGTGGCCATAGGGAACAAATTTAATGTGACACTAAAATACATAATCAAACCAAAGGTCGCCAAAATGACAGTTCGTTATAGCGTTTTAGGACCAACATGGATGTATTGAAGCGAAACGTTGATGTGAAAAAAATATTAAAGAAGCATAGTAAATGTGGTGAAAGTGTGTTTATTGAGAAGAATATGTGATGTGTCGATGTATGACGTAATAAGAAATGTAATTATTAAAGATGAATTTGAATAAAAAACTGATGATTTAATTGAGTAAGTTGAGGGGATTTGATGGGTGACGAAATACTCGCTGTAGAAGAAGACCGAGAAAAGTATGGTTGGACCAATTGAATGAAATTTCGAAAGCAAAAGGAGAAAAGTAAGATAACAAAAAAGGAACTGTATGAAAAAAATATGAAAGTGGAGGCGACAAAGGAAGTATTTGACTTAAGTAAAATTCAAAATTTTCTTTTTAATATTAAACATTTAAGATAACACAACCTAAATTTATAACAATATTTATACGAGTAAGATAAATTATTTTAGATTGAGTTATTTTAGTCAACATATTTTGCAGATAAATTTAAATTATATTCAATTACACTTTTTAATGAACAGATGTTTTATGTCCAATTTTCTTTTCATTTATGTAATTCCTGTAATAATTAAAAATTATTTATTTATTAGAGTTTTTTTTATTGAGTTTGATGCTGTTTAGTACCAAAAAGTTCTTAATGTTCATAAGTGAACGCAAAAAGGTGCCAAACTTAGAAACTTTATAAAATAACTGAACTTAAATATTTTAATAAAAAATAATGATTTTTTTGCTTGTGAAACCAATTTCGAAAAATCGTTGAACACACGATATATTAACCCTTTTGATTATGTTTTTGTTAACTTTCTGATGATTTTAGTTAGCACTTAAGATTCAGTTCTATGATAAATATAATTAATTGTAATTGTGTAACAGAAATAAGAATTATATAGTATAAACAAAATTTAGACAATGCTATCAAAAAATATTCCTTTTGAAATTAGTATTTCTATCCAAAAAAATTTAAAGCAACCCGTGGTTTTTATTTTTTATACCTGGCGAGTTTATTGCCATGTGGCAATCTCTTTCAACCAACCAGAAAGATGTTTTTATAGGCACTAAGTGTTAACCAGACTGGAATCCAATTAAAAAAAAACTGGGTTCCAGCGGGGATCGAACCCGCAACTTCTGGATCGGCAGACAAGTGTCTTACCACCAGACCACGGATGTCGTCTATTTTTGTTTGTAGTTTGCGGTTTGTGGTTTACTATTTGTGAATAATAAACAATATTTTTCCATAAATATTAATAAAAATATGATTTGAAATTAATCTGTGTTTTGAAAAAATGTTTCTTAAAAATATCTCACGTAAAGTTTGTAAGTAAAATTTTTATATTTTATTGATATGTAAGTCTAGTGTCGTGATCCAGTGCTTGGGTTTTTCGAAGACCTTTTTCATCTGAATTGATTTCAATGGCGCTTGGTACCTGTCAAAAATAGGGGTGCTTTTGAAGAAGCAGGCGTAAAGAACAGCGCCAAAATATATTAATTTTAAACTTGAAACTAGATGTTCAGGGTTTTTAAATAGCAAGTTTAATTTAAACGTTTTGAATTGCATTGCTTAATATGTGACTGAGCAATAAAAAAAGTTTTATTTGAAAAAGAATAGAAACGTAAGCCGTTTAGAGAATAAAACTGTAAACATCCCCCAAGTTTGGAAGCGCTTATTTTTTTTTATATTTTCCTTTTTCACAAAAGACCTTTGAAAATATTCATCGGCTTGTTGGGAGAAAAACGAGTGAACAATGGTTCTTTATTAAATGGAAGTGCAATACGAACTACTATTTTGAATTTTTTTCTTGAATCGGATAAACTCACTTTTCAACACTAACAACTTAACTTATAAAAAATACCCCCATCGCATACATAGTACACTGCAGATTCTCCCAGCTTTAACATTTTATATTCCCTATTTCCATGCACAGAGTAAAATTATTATTCTTAGGGGTATACGTGACCCAGTCCATAAAAAATGTAAAACTGAACAGCAGTGCTCAGTGAAGGGTTACCGCTCGACAATCACGAGGGTGCGCCCCCCTGCACTACTGTGTATAGCTGATAGCGGCGCTGTGGGAAGTGGGATGTGGGATCGTAAATCCCAGCTGGAACGGATGTGTATTTTATTGCTCCTCTCTTGAGCGCAGTTTTGGGTGCATCGCTTTACATCCAGGGGTAGACGATCGGCGGGGCAGGATTTTTGTTACTTTTTATAATTTCACTTTAGTAAAGCATGTAACACAAATTGTTTATTATTTAAACAGTTGTTTATGAAAACAAAATCATAAATAACTGTTTTTATTTTACATGGGAAACAAAATCGATCTTCTAATATATGAATAATTAAATCACAAAAACCAAAATCGATCTATTAATATATGAATAATTAAATCACAAAAACTAAAACCAGAATCGTGAAGTTTTTAGTATTCTCCGTAACACTGTATAGAGTGGAAACATGGAAAAAGAGAAATAAGGAAAAAAACAAGATGTATGTGTTCAAAATGTGGTAAAAGAAGCGAATATTTTATTTACCATGGACCACAAAACGCACCATCTCTATTTTTCTGAGAATTACAGATAACGGGAAGACTTTCGATAACATGCAAGAAAAAATACTAATATAAATTGAATATGTTATCAGAAAGATCAAATTGTGACTCCTTTAAGTATCTTGGGTCACTCATCCATAGCGATGGAGGATGTGCAGCAGATGTAACATATAGAATTAGTGTGGGATGGATGCAGTTTAGATCAATGACGGGAGTTCTATGTGATCCGAAAATTTCAGTAAAGTTAAAAGGAAAAGTATACCGAACGATTGTCAGACCCGCACTCCTCCATGGCTCCGAATGCTGGACGATGTATAACTCTTACTCCAGGCAACTAGAAACTGCTGAAATGCGCATGCTAAGATAGTCAGCTGGTATGCCCCTAAGAGACAAAATAAAAAGCTCACGCATTCGTGGAAGCCTAGGTGTTACATACATCAACAGGAAGATGGAGGAGAGGCGATTAAGATGGTATGGGCACGTTGGACGCACGTCGCAGTCACGGATCTGCTACAGAGCAGTCGCATGTTGCTAACATAACGCGATCTCACTGCAATCCGTTGCTAACGAACAAGTACAATACACGATTCTTCATATAGTGTCGATTAAAGTTCACCGTCGCCGTTTTTGCCAGTGCGCATACTTTCCGCGCATCGTCGCTAAAACAGCGATAACAAGTGTCGTTCCCGGCTTCGCATGTGCACAAACAACAAACATTAAATTGACATTCCACTCGTCCCAGACAGCTATTAAGATCAAATCGGTTTATTTTTTATATTAACTCGTGATAAGGAGCCGGCCTCCACAAAATTCTTGGTGACGTAATTTGTTCCGAGTGCCGGTCGATGCCAGAATTTCTTCTTCTTCATCAAGTAAGCCACTGACTGTTACTATCCTTCTTACCCTTTTACACTCCGAGGGCAGAGTTGAAGATCTGAAAAGGTCGACAGCTCTCCCCATCCTATCTTCATTTCATATTTCACATTACTCATCAAAACTTTAAAAACTTTAATTCTTTATTTATCACTGTTTGTGTTTCTACTCATTACACAATTATATTTATTTTTTCCACAGCTATATCCTACTTTTTATTGTCCACAATTATTCTTTCTATTTGTTCAATTCCTCCTATTAAGCAGCCATGAAGTCCGTCAAATCCGTCAAACCGAACTTCATCATTAAAACTCCACGCATCATTACTAGAAAAACTAGTTCCGAACCAACCGAAACGCCCGCATCCGTCGCCGTGACCTCGCCTATACCAGACCTCGCTAAGTCCCCGGACCGCTCAACATCCCCTGATCTGACCATCTCCACTTTCGAGGAAGCCTTCGAGCTCTTCAAGATGGAGACCACATCCAAAAAAGAGACAATGAAGATGGTAAAACTTCTTCGTGAACTCTTCAATAAAGGTGAGGTCTCGATTGAGGCCAAAAACCCTCCATCTATTTCACCCACTGTCTTGTCAGTGGTCCCTATCCCTATCACAACACCGCCGCGCCCCACCCCCACTTTTGACTCCCCACTTTCCCCGCCAATAATTATCATTCCGGATATTCCAGAAATGGATTGGCAATCTGTTGCCAAAAACCGTAAAAGGGCTCTTCAATCCCAAGAAAGCCCCCCCCTCGTCTGCCCCCAATCAGACCCAAAGCCAGCTGGTGCCACCGTGGCCCAAACCAGCAAAAAAATGAGAGGCCCACTCAGCCCTCCTCATCCCGCAGCCCCCGCCCCACCTCTAAATAATGACTCACGACCTCTACTTCAGATCAAAAAAGACCGCATCCCCCCCATCGTACTTCACAATTCCGCCAAATATGGAGACCTGAGAGCTAAACTCAGGTCTCAAAACATTCACTTCTCCTCGAAGGTGCAGCCCAATGGTGATCTTAAAATCACCACTGAAACCGTAGAGGCCTACCGCTCCCTAGTCCACATTACCGATTCTCTCGCCATTCCATACCACTCTTTCCATTTGGAGAGCGAGAAGCCCCTGCTAGCCGTCATCCGCGGCCTACCGACCCCTATCAGCGTCGAGGACATTTCAGATGAACTCAAATCACTCGATTATCCGGTTTTAAATGTGTATCGCATGAAAAACCGGAATCGAGTGGAACTCCCCATGGTCATCGTCAAGATGACAAGGGACTCTTCCGCAAAGCGCATCTTCACCGAACTCCACGGTGTACTCGATATTCGAGTCACAGTGGAGGAGCTGAACAAGCGCAAAGGCATGGGCCAGTGTCATCGATGCCAACAGTTTGCCCATTCCGCCGGCAACTGCCACGCCCCAGCCAACTGTGTGAAATGCGGTAGAACGCATCACACATCTGAATGCAGGAAGCCCGCGGACACTCCCGCCACCTGCTGTAACTGCGGAGGCCCACACACGGCCAACTTCAGAGGCTGCCCACGCTTCCTCAAGAGCAACCTCCCTTCAATCGCTCCCCACCACCACTTCCAGACCCCGCAGCCCTTACGCCCCCTCATGGATGGCATCTACCAACGCCCCTCCACCAACGCCCCCTTACCGAACGCCCCCTCGGCAAACAACGCCACACGGCGATTCCCCAACGCTCCCCAGAGTGCATCGAAACCAGTCACTTCCAACGCGTCATACGCAAACGTCGCAACTCATCGCCCCCTATTATCAACATCTACACCCCAAAACTACATATTGCCCGCCGCCCCCCCCCCCCCCCCCCCCAATCGCGATCTCATTTTGAATAACTTAAAATCAGCCATCACCGAAGCCATGAACCTCCTCAACTACATCCAAGAACATGGCTCGCACCTATAAACCATCCCATATATCCGCCGCGTTCTGGAATGCAAACGGTTCCCTCAGAACACATAAACAAGAGGTCGAGGATTTCCTTCTCGAGCACAACCTGGACGTGTTGCTGATAACGGAAACGCATCTCAAACCGAGCTACCGTTACAGCATCCGTAACTACTACTGCTACAGAGACGACCGCCTCATCGGCAGAAAAGGCGGCACCGCAACTCTCATCAAAAGCACAATAGACCACTGCCACATCCCCTCCCCTTCCACCGACAACATAGAATCCACATGCGTAGTGGTGAACACCGCCAATCACGGCCCTCTTAAACTTTGCGCGACTTATCTTCCACCTACCTCCCCACTTGTCGAGTCTGAATTGGACTCATTCCTCGCAGATAATATCCCCACCATCATGGCGGGAGATCTAAATGCTAAACACCCCTTCTGGCACAGCCGCACTTCCAACACTCACGGTAATAAACTTGACGAAATCTCCTCCCGGAAAAGATACTTCGTGGAAGGACCCACGTCTCCCACCCTCTATCCACTAATAGACAATCATCGCCCTGATGTCATCGACATCATTGTCCATAACGACATTCTCTATCAAACAGATCTCACGACTGTTCACCAGCTTCAATCCGATCACTACCCGGTATTACTTCAATTGACGGATGGCTTACCACCCTTCTCGCCCTCAGCCCCTCCGCGACACATCACCTCGTGGAGCGATTTCGCTATTAACGTCGACAGCAGCATCAAAATACCGACAACCTTCCCCGACACGAACTCCATAGACGCCGCTATAAATGACTTCACAACCACCATCAAATCCGCTCTCACATCCTCTTCAAAAGAGAGACCAGCCGATAAACCCGAACTTCCCCTTCCTCCACATATCAAAATACTGATTATGGAAAAAAACAAAACCAGAAAGTTGTGGCAAAACACAGCTGTCCCCTCTTACAAAACCGACTACAACAGATTAGTCAAAAAAATCAAACACCTCCTACAGCAACTCCGCAATGACAAATGGTCAGACTTCGTCGAGTCTCTCGAATACAATGATGGACTCAAATGGAAACTAACGCGTAGCCTTAGAAAAACGCCCTCCCGACCCAGCTCTCTTCAAGGACCAAATGGCCCCGTTTTCTCTGCTCGCGACCGCGCAGAGACCTTTGCTGACTCTCTAGCTAATATCTTCTCGCCAAATGCAGACCTCTCTAACCCCTCTCACTCAATAATGGTCGACAACGCAGTTGCCGACATATTAAATGAGCAAACCCCCCCCCACCACAGACTTCTTCTCACCGTTAGAAATTCAATCTATCATAAAAAATCTCATCAACAAAAAAGCCCCCGGCCCCGATAAAATCAATAATCTCACCTTGAAAAAACTTCCGAAAAAAGCCATTTACGCCCTTACCGCCATTTACAATGCCTGCCTTCGACATAAATTCTTTCCAACCCCATTCAAAAACGCCGACGTCATCATGTTCCCTAAACCGGGTAAAAGCCACGTTATCCCTGAAAATTACAGACCGATCAGTCTGCTCCCGACTCTAGGTAAAGTGCTCGAAAAATTAATCCTAGAACGTCTCTCGTTAGAAACTTACTCACGTAACATCATCCCAGATTCGCAACACGGATTTAGGCCATTACACTCTACCAACCATCAGCTTCTTCGCGTTGTAGAACACATCATCAAATACTTCAGCTCCAAAGGCCTCACGACCCTCCTTTCACTAGACGTGGCGAAAGCCTTCGACACAGTCTGGCTCAACGGACTCATATTCAAACTGCACAAGTCAGGTATTCCCCTCAGACTAGTGCAAATCATCGCATCATTCCTTGAAAATCGCTCCTATTCCGTCAAAATAGACGGTATAAACTCATCCCCTCGCCCCATTCTGGCAGGTGTGCCCCAAGGTGCACTGTTGTCCCCTATCCTGTATAACATATACACGAGCGATATGCCCCAATTTTCACGTACACATTGTATCACCGCGCAATACGCTGACGACACAGCCTTTCTCTCTTCATCGAAATATGAGTCCGTATCCCACAACAGACTGCAAGACTTCATTCCCATTCTGGAGCACTGGTGCACCAAATGGAAGATCAAAATAAATCCCACCAAAAGCACAGCAGTCCGCTTCTCACGCAGATACATCAAACCCATCAGAACTCTTAAACTCTTCGGCCAGAGCGTCCCATGGTCAAAACACGTAAAATACCTAGGCCTCACATTAGACAGTAGACTCTCGTGGCATAAACACGCCCTCAATATCAAATCAAAAGCTCACGGAACACTCAAATCATTATTTCCCTTGATCAGTAAATACAGCAAACTTAGCACGCGCACTAAACTCCACCTATATAAAGCGATCGTCAGACCGCAACTGACATACGCCCTTCCGGTCTGGGGCCACGCGAAGAAAACAACGCTACATCACATTCAGATCATTCAAAACAAAGCCCTCCGCATAATTTTAAAAGCACCCTACATCGTCCGTAATTCAAGACTCCACGCAGATACCAAACTACATACTATCCCCGAACATAATGCGCGCTCTGGCCGAAAGGTTCTACAGCTCTATATCCCGTCATCCCAACCCAGTCATAAAAGCCTTAGATAACTACAACGCGAACACCAGTTACAGACACACTCGTCCGAAATCAATATTGCGAAACATCCCCCCGACCCCCCCCTCTTTAACTCTAATCATCCCCCCAAATGACCCCCCGATTGTCACTCTGAACACCCCATCATCGATAATTCCTCCGGCAGACAGTTTACCCCCATAGGCAACCGCATTTCTCACCTTCAATAAACATTTTCTACACCTTAATATATTTATAAAAGTCACACACATTTCCCCACTCATTTACTTATCTACATATACTATATTCATTCTTATAATTTATTCACAATTCATTTTTTCATTTTTTTTTTTTTTTTTCACCCATTCAATATAAAACAGTGTGTGACGACACAAATTTATGTATATTTGTATTTAATATTATGTACATATCATCATATTTATATATGTATTTAATCGTTTATAATTTCTCATAATCATTCATAAAATCAAAACAATTACCACAAACCTATCCTTTCCCGATTCCCAAAAAGATCCAAAAATTTCCAATAAATATCTTAACAGTCAGAACTTATCCGATGAAGGAGTAGGGTGTCCTACCATCGGACCGAAACTCCGAACAAGCTATCCATCACTTGTACGTTGGACGCAGATCACCCGATCACATTGTGAACCAGGCAATCTCCATGGATCTTAGAATAACAACCAGAAGAAGACCAAAGAATTCATGGGTGGTGCAAAAAGATAACCTGATGCAGAGGCATGGCCTGGGGGACGTAGTCCGGGACAGAAGAGCATACAACCTGAGGACAAGGAGAGCTGACCCCAACAGTCTTCGCAGACAGTGTGTTGGGATGGAGCCAGAGAGAAGAAGATGTAATCAGAAAGAACATCAAGTATGTATAAACTATACTAAAGAAAATGTAGCACGGTCCCTGTGACGTTTCACAAATGTATCCCTATACAACCTTATAACGACGTTCAATAGTTTAAATTATTTTATCAACTTTAATATAAGCCTCGATTCTAATAAATGCCAAGTTATTTAGGTAAATATTCTTGTTAAAAAATATCTAAAATATGGCAGTTTGTTAAAATAAAATAATATTTGGCGACGTTCGTCAAAAGTCACTACGTTAGTCTGTATTGGCTAGGGGTGGGATATACGATAATTGGATTTTCGATTTTTTTATACATGTAATTAAATGTTCGTAATTAGTATTAATTTATAGTGGATCTTGGCCTATTGAAAGATAGATACAAATCAAACAATAAATTAGAACGTCAGTATAATGAAAATTAGGACTTAAAACGTCAGTTTAGAGAAAAACAATTTTTCGATTTATAAAAAAACTATTCGATTTGTAAAAAAAAACTATTTTACCCCATCCTTTTGAGACATGACATTTCAAATGTCACATGGACCATGCTACATTTTATTGAGTATAGTACTCCGAGAATAACTGTGAGAAATAAAACAGGAGAAAGGATTAGAACAAAAAAACGTACGAAATAAAGACGTTAATAGGATCTTGTTTAAACGTTGTATTCAAAATGGTTCAGGACTGTAAAGGATAATAGAAACAGGTGGCGTACCAAGTTTCAGACATGACGGAGAACTACGATATTCAGCATTAAGCACACAATGGCGAAAAAGAAGATTTTATTTCATTCAATATAGTAATGAAAATAATGTTTAATTATTTGTTAATTAATTCGTTTTATTAATTTAGGATATAGAGGTTATATTGACTCAACAGGATAACAGTTCATCCGATAACAGTTTTTACGATAGTATATCCGACCTACCCTTCCGTTATAAGCACAGACTCCCGAAGCATTATCTATTGCCTGACTTTTCCACCTACAGTATTAGCTGGGACGACCAAGGTCTGAGTGAATGTGATGGAATACAAGCAGCCTGAACGAGTGGACTTGTTCTTGCTAAATAATTAATTGTAAGAATTGTTATCTAGTTATAAGTAGTATGTAGATGTTAATTATTTCTAAGAAATAATATATATTAAGAATTACAAAAATAAAATTAAAATGACATGTAGGAAAACAAGATTAAGTAAGTTCATAAATTATAATGTATGAATAAGATTAGTTAAATATAAAATGCGTATAGATACGAACATAGCCTTGACAAATATTTGTACAATATATTACTTTGTTTGATAAAAAAAGGGATAACAGTTCATAAGGACTTAATAAGTAGAAACTGTCGTCTTGAGGAATTCAACTAAGTTAATACATTGATTGTTTCGAATCAATCCAATGGAGCAGGATATTATTATATTATGGAACCTTTTCCGTTGCGAGTCCCGTGCGTGGAATTATATGCCTCCTAATTAATATAAGAGGTATGGGTGGCGTTTGCAAATTTTGCAAGCACAAGAGGACATTCTGATTCTGGACTATGCGGATGATCCGATTCTGGACTGTGCGGACGTATGTTACTTTTTTTATTTATTTATTTATTTATTTTTTCAAAACAGGCTTAGCCCAATTACATTGAAAAATACAAGACATTAAAAAAGAAGAAAAATTACAGGGTAATTTTTTTTTTTTTAAATTATATAAAATAAAAAATAATGCATATGTATACAAACGAGTATTTACACACAAACGTATGTTACATATATATTCAGTCACTTAAGTATGTTGATGAGTGCTTTCTAACGCGCTTAATCTAAGAAGAAAATTTACTTTTGCTTTTGGTAATGTGATATGAAATATGTCAATATCCGAAGCAGTCCCGTTAAGAAGAGTTAAGGCCCTTCCAACAGGCATAGCGGCTGGAAGACCCGTTCTTGCGTATGTTATTGAGAACAGTTCCTGCCGGCGCAGTCTAGTGTAATTGTTAGGAACATTTAACGCTAATCTTTGTAGTAATGCTGGACAGCTCACAACTCCTCGAACGAGTTTGACAACTTGGATGTTACAGAGGAACAGCTGGACAAATTACAGCGTCTTCAAAATGTGTGTCTAAGATTCATTTTCAACCTACGAAAGTACGATCATATAACTCAAAGTCCATTTATAAACATTAATGCTGACATTTAAGTTTTAAACGCTTGTCCATACATCTTATGAAGTTTAATAAAATAAATCGAATAACTTAACGTATGGCTCAAAAAAGTACACTTCCCCTGATTTCCAGATGACATTAAATAAAAGGAATAAATACTGGCTGGCATGGTTTTGATAGGTCAATGTTCATAAAGACATTAATATTCACTTAAAATACTTTTTTTTTTAGATATTTTCAGTTTTTATGATAGGCCACAGTAATTTCCTGAAACAAAACTAGCTTTTCTTAGGAAATATATTACAAAATTGATTTTTTAATGCAATATCTAACTTCATTTAACACTTTTTTGTATGACGATCTGGAGTAATCGTAGGTGGAAATCATTTCGAATCAACTAGACAAAAATTAATAAAGGAAGCTAAAATTGTAGCAAAAGTACTGTATAAAATTCATGACTTAAAATTAAAAGTTAAAAATCGTCACTTAAAGGGTAAAGGTACATAGAAATGCTGAAAAGAAAATGAAAACAGCGAATGAAATACGTTACATATTTTTTTTAAGAACATTTCACAATCAATAACTAACTTGATATTAAACTAATTACCTAAATCCCCGCTAAACGTGTTGCTACTTTGTTCCCCGAAGCTTTCTTCAAGCGAAAGAGGGCATCGGGATAGAAGATAGAAATACGTGTAGCGGGTATTAATATGATAAGTGGAATGACATAGTAATTTTTTGATAAATATTCTAATATGGAGATTGATAAATGCCTTTCTTTTTCCTCATAATCTGAGCGTTCATGCAGCAATAGAGAGAGGTTTAATAAGTGGTACATTGCGTGTACCATTGTGCAGTACTGCGTCAAAAAAAGTCGGTACATAACGGGGATCACTAAGCCTTTAAGGTTCAAGATTATACAATATGTTTTTAGTTGATTGGAAGAGATCGCCGCATAGTAAAAAAGTAGCAGGCTATGCCACGAAATTTTTAAACAATACAACTTTTATATAACGGGCTTAATAAGATGATTTCGAGAAATAAATTAACCGTTTAGTAATACATTTTCTCTTAGCGAGTAATAAACTATTTTAAGTTTAAAAGTTGACAGAAAAACAAAATATGATAGTTTTTTTATTTAAATATTGAAAAATTACATTTTCATGTGTTTTATACGAGTATTTCATTTTTTACGTTATAAAATAAAATTGTTTTATTTTATCGAAAAATTAAAAACAAATGTTTAAAACAAAAAAAAGAGAGACCCAAGCGGTAAATGAGGTCGACGTGGACATATTTAGACCAACGCTGTCAGGGTTAAGGGGGATGATGGTTGAATTGACTGAAAAATGGAAAACTTTTTTCTCTTCATCTACATAATACTCTGCTAACATGACAGCTGTTTTTATGATGTACACTAGAAATAAGAAATTTTATCCGTGACATTATTTATAAATTAATAAATTTTTATTACAGGATTATTTGACACCAAAATGTGAAAAAAATCTGCACGGAAACATTAATTTAGGTAAAAGATCTGTTTTGCTTTAAAAAGCATTGTTAACCCTTCGTTCCCTGTGATGTGTAACTAGTACACATTGCTTCTAAAAACTTTAATATCTCTATAAATACAATAAATACTGCGTTCAGATTTTAGATATTCCTTTATAATACATTTACGCATTGAATTAAAAAATAATATTAATAATAATTAGCACTTATCGACCACATCAGAGATATTTTGTGAAAATGGGGAATAAATTCACCAATACAATCAAACGTGTGCCAGTGTGGGACGTAGGTACATTCATTGTAAAAAAACCGCTATGGGTGAGGAAGCGACGCTATTCACGTCTCATTCTCACTCAACTTCGGTATATGGGAACGCAATAAATAGAATCTCAGTTCGCTCGCTTCTCTCGCTTCAGTAGCTTTCGGGCAGCCATTTGAGGTGGTCTCTTCACCTGTTTTGTGAACGTCGGCCGATATTTTTTTCATGTTTTCAGCAATTAAATTTCAATGATTATCACTTTTGACTTCAAATTTATTTAATTTAAGCGATTGGCTATGAATATTCTTCTTTTTCCGATTTCAAATCGCTCATGTTTACATGTGTATTAATGTGTTTTGAATACGCAGCACTGGAACACGTGAATTTTTTTAGCACAGGAAGGGAAATGTTAAATTGATTTTGTAAAGCAAACCCGATCTAGCACTTTGATTAAAGTTATTCTGTGGAATTCTATGCATTTAAGTGCCAAATACTTCTTTAATAAAATGGAGCTCTATAATATAAATACCAAATCAAGTAAGTAATTAATTGTTATGAAGGTATTTACAATATGAATAACTTTCGAGTTGTTTTGTTAAAAAACAAAATATATAAATGAAAAAAAAACTTAATGATATAAATCATAAAATATCATAGAGCGTATAATAATAAATCACAAAATATCATAGAGCGTATAATAATAAATCACAAAATATCATAGAGTGTATAATAATAAATCACAAAATATCATAGAGCGTATAATAATAAATCACAAATATCATAGAGCGTATAATAATAATTCACGGGGTAACGACGTATGACAGAATTCGGAATAAACTGATTAGGAATGAATATGAAGGAAAAGTAAATACTTTATATGGGTGAGTAATGAAAGACGAGAGCAAGTTAAATAATTTCACTATTGAGTTAGCAACACGTCGTTTGATATATCTCGTAAGTCTTCATGCCAGAAGACTTACGAGGGATATCGAATGACGTGTTGCGATAGAGAAAAGGTCAATGGAGTATTTAAACATATAAAGTCAAACCTGAATGTAACTTGCTGAGATGATACTCCTCAACCAGAATTTTAGTACCATATTTCTGTGGCGTTATGGCAGATGTTGATATGTCCGTTTTTTATCATTTTGTGTTTATTCTCCCAATTTATAGAAAATATTTCTCAGCATGTTGTGGCAAAACTTGGTGTGTCAGTTTTTATCCAAACAAAATATATATTGTTTGGAAAAACTTAAAAAATGCTTATTTGTACTGATTTTAACAGCTTATCAAAGTAAATATTGCTTCTCCTGTAAACTAAGGTAAAACGGACATATGAACTTCTGCCATAACGCCACAGATTTAATGTATGGAACTGAAACAAGGACGTGAAAAAAGACGAAGACACTGACGAAGACTCGAGAGGTGCATGGCCGCGTATAACGCGCTGGACTTCCGTGCAGAATGTCATCGGTTTGAGCCCCGCGCTGTGCTACTCCCCTCGAACGACACGCACTTTTTCCGCCTAGTGTTCGAGGGTAAAAGGATATCTATGACTTCAGTCATGTCTATTCTTAAAAAAATCTGTAGAAATGCGTGCACTTAGAATAATACATGAGGTGACAATATATGACAGAATATAGAATAATACATGAGGTGACAATATACTCGTATGACAGAATATGGAATAATACACGAGGTGACAATATACGACAGGATATGGAAAATACATTAGGTGACAATGTATGACAGAATATGGAATAATACACGAGGGGACAATATATGACAAAATATGGAATAATACATGAGGTGACAATATATGACAGAATATGGAATAATACACGAGGTGACAATATATGACAGAATATGGAATAATACATTAGGTGATAATATATGACAGAATATGGAATAATACATTAGGTGACAATATATGACAGAATATGGAATAATACACGAGGTGACAATATATGACAGAATATGGAATAATACACGAGGTGACAGTATATGACAGAATATGGAAAATCCATTAGGTGACAATATATGACAGAATATGGAATAATACACGAGGTGACAGTATATGACAGAATATGGAATAATACATTAGGTGACAATATATGACAGAATATGGAATAATACACGAGGTGACAATATATGACAGAATATGGAATAATACATGAGGTGACAAAATATGACAGAATATGGAATAATACACGAGGTGACAATATATGACAGAATATGGAATAAAGATATGAAATTGAGCTTAATGCTGATGTACGAGTATTAAGTAAAACAAAGGAGACCATTCTGAGATGTTTGTACATACAGAACGAATAAATGAAGAAAAACTAACTCAAATATACAGTGCAATACGAGTGGAAGGCGTAGTAGAGGAAGACCAAGAAAAGTATAATTGGATCAAGTTAATGACAATTTGTAACAAGGGAATGTAACAAATCAGAGAAATCATAGGCTTTGTGTAAGAAAGTGTAGAAGAGACGAAGGATTTGTGTAAGAAAGTGTAGAAGAGACGAAGGATTTGTGTAAGAAAGTGTAGAAGAGACGAAGGATTTGTGTTGAGAATGAAAAGTTCACTCTGTCTTCTTTGCCTACCCCGACAAGGAAATGACGTGCTGGTATGTATGTATATTATATTGCACTTTTGTTGTGTACAGTACAACCTTGTGAATTTATTACGATGTGGCAATATCTTCCAATCAATCAAAAAAATTTAAAACCGCTTTAAGTGAACACAAAACTGGAATTCTTTTTAAAAATCTGGGTTCCAACAACAATCGAACTCGCAACCTGGGTTGGGAGACAAGCGTTTTACTAACAAGTCCACGGAGGTTGTCTGTGTAACACATCGATCAATAATTCCCTGGACTAACTACTAAAACAACATTTGTTTGTCAAAAATCTTCTTTATTCATCAACATAACATAGTCTCCTTCAAGAGCGATACATTCATTCCAACGCTTTCCTAACTTTTCTATGCCAGCCGTGTAGAACGATTTATCTTTGGTTACAAAATTGGCGTTAGTTTCGGCAATTACTTCTTCATTGGAGCCAAATCTCTTTCCCTAGAGCATATTTTTGAGGTCTGCGAACAGCCAATAGTCGCTAGGGGCCAAATCTGGAGAATACGGTGGGTGCGGAAGCAATTCGAAGTTTAACTCATGCAATTTGGGCATCGTTACCATCAACTTGTGACATGGTGCATTGTCCTGATGAAAGAGAACTTTTTTCTTCTTCATATGGGCCGTTTTTTTGCAATTTCTGCCTTCAAACGCTCCAATAACGCTATGTAATATTCGCTTTTGATGTTTTTTTCCTTTTTAAGGTGATCAATGAAAATTATACCATGCGCATCCCAAAATACGGAGGTCATAACCTTCCCGGCCGACTGTTGAATTTTTGGTCGCTTCGGACGATTTTCACCGGCTGCTCTCCACTCAGCTGACTGCCGATTCGATTCCGGAGTATAGTGGTGGATCCAAATTTCATCCATTGTCACATACCGACGAAAAAACTTCTGTTTATTTCTCGTCAACAGTGCCAAACAGCGTTCTGAACCATCGATGCGTTGTTGTTTCTGTTCCATTGTGAGCAAACGCGGCACGCATTTCGAAAAAATCTTTTTCATGACCATGCAAATTCATGCAAAATAGTGTAAACACTACCAAATGATATCTTCAGGATGTCAGCTATCTTACGCAATTTTATTTTGCGATTTTCCATCACGATTTTGAGTTTTTTTTAATGTTTTCTGGTGTAACAGCCTCAGCGTTCAGCATCATTTGTGTCTGTACGACCGCGTTTGAAATCAGCATACCACCGACAAATGGTTGTTTTTGACGGAACAGAGCTCGGATAACACTTTTCTAGCCATCGCTGAGTTTGAACGGTATTTTTTCTAATTAAAAAGCAATGTTTTATCAACACACCAAATTCGGTTTTTTCCATTGTTTTGAAAATAGCAAAAGTAGCGTCACTAAAACCACTGTAACTCAATTACACAATGTCGGAATGTCATGAAAGTTTGACACGTAACTTCTAAAGATTGATACTAACTGAAAGTTAGTCCCAGGACTTATTGATCGATGTTTTAATTTTTCCAAGCAATATCAAGATCTGCAAAAATGAAGGTTTGTAACAGCGTATTAGTGTCAACATTGATGCATGCAAGTAAAAATAAGAGCAAGGAGACGAATAAATATAGTGAATATGCGTACACTGAGAAGAATATGTGGTTTATCGATGTATGATATAATTTTAAAATGTGATGGTATGGGCTGAAACTCTTCGCTTGATACTTTGATGGCGCCCTATCGGAGGGCTGAGGCGGGTCGAAGAAGATGCACTTTTGATAGTACTGATTTGTATTATTTCTTATGAAAACAGGGAAATATTATTAGAGGCACCATCTGTTGGTTAGTCCCGGGAATCGTTGATTGATACTTTATACAATATATATTATTTACCAGGAGAAAATAAATGTATTCAAAATATTGAGCCATAACATATGTATGTGCGCATTTATTTCAAATTTATCTTCACGATCGTATTTTTTCCCATTTCTTTCAACAAATGAGATTTTACTGAGAAAAATTCTGTCTCTCAATTGATCAATTTTTTTCTCTCTTTTTGTGTCGTTCAAGAAATGCGACCGTTTTATTACATTTACGTGTTGTTTCCCATGAAATATGCAAATATGACTTATCTACAGACTTTGCCACTGGATTTGGATATATTACAAAATACAAAAGAAATTTCTCTTCCCATTCAAAATACATCCACGAATATATAAAAATACATGTTGAATTACATGTACTAGTTGCAGCCCGTGAAATATTCACGGAAGTAAAACAAATTCTACATTTATGAAAATATATATTCATAAATGTAAAATTTGTTTATATTAGGTCCTTACATATGAAATTGGCGTTTTGTTTGGCAGGAACATAAAGTTGATTTTTTTTTAATATAATATATTTATTTAATCAAAGTATGTACCATTGCTATCTATGCACTTTTGCCATCTCATAGGTAGTTCATCGATCCCTTTACTAAAAAAACCATTCGGACGGGAATCAATAAAATCTTTGAAGTCGGTTTGGACTGCCCCATCGGAGTTGAATTTTTTCCCTTGCAAGAAGTTATCCAAATTTCGAAAAAAATAGTAATCTGTCGGGGCAAGGTCCGGAGAGTACGGTGGATGTCTTAGACATTCCAATTGAAGCTCTTCTAATTTGGTAACCGTATGTTGTGCAGTGTGTGGTCTAGCGTTATCATGAAGCAGCAGTGGCCTAGAGCGATTAACCAGCCTCGGTTGTTTAGCAGCTAGCTTTTCCATCATGGTTTGCAGTTGCTGACAATAGACATCTGCCGTAATCGTCTGGCCAGATTTAAGAAAGCTGTAGTGAACGACACCAGCACTAGTGCACCAAACGCTCACAAGTAACTTTTTTGGAGTCAATTTTCGCTCGGGGCATGGTTTGGCTGGTTCGGCAGGGTTCAGCCATTGCGATGAGCGCTTCCGATTATCATACAGGATCCACTTTTCATCACAGGTAATGATTCGATTCAAAATCCCTTCATTATTGTGCCGGTTGAGTAATGCAACGCAGCAGTCAACGCGCGTTTGTTGATTTGCTTCACTCAATTCGTGAGGTACCCACCTTTCAAGCTTTTTCACCTTCCCAATTTGCTTCAAGTGGATTAAAACAGTTTTATCACTAACACCGCAGCCTGCAGCTAACTCGGACGTGGTTTGCGATGGATCCGCTTCCACAATAGCCTTCAATTCTTCATTATCAACTTTGGTCTCCGGCCGTCCACGGGGCTTTTTCTGCAGGTCGAAATTTCCAGAACGAAAACGTTGGAACCAAAAACGCACTGTGTTTTCTTTTGCGGCACCGTCGCCATACACATCATTAATCCTTCGAGCCGTTTCTGCAGCACTGGTGGTGGAACTCGTACTCGTAAATAACGCGATATTTCAAGTTTTCCATTTTGTAAACTGAGTGACGCAAAGAAAAAAACCAATTGAGGAAAAACAAATGAATTATAATTTTCGAAACACAAATACTTGAGTAAATAGCTGTATAAATTTTAATTTGGAATTCCTAACCAAAGAGAAGATATTTGAGATCAAAGTTGCCAGTACGGCAAAACGCCAATTTCATATGTAAGGACCTAATATATATCATTTATACATCGTCCCCTTTTACACCGGTTCAAAAATTGTTAGCTAGGTATTTAAAATTCGTTCAGTATCACGGACCCACCGAGATTCAAATTTCGAATTACTTTCGGAGAGAATCCAAGTATTCCTCTCTCGCTCTCTTGTATTCAAAATTCAATTCTCGTATTCTTTCTTTGACGACAGCCATCGTATGGGTTTTGGCCTATTTATACTATGATTTAAAGAAAATGTATTTGCGAATATACTATTTTAGTTTATAACAAAATCCATTTCAGCTATTACTGATAGAAATATATTTAATATGATAGATATACAAACTGGCATTTAACATATTTTTTAAATTCTGTTTATTATTATCTTATCTCGCCGAAAAATTTCAGCGTCTTTCCAATCATGGATTAGCGCTACGCTCAAACAGAGATTGTCTATTGGCCTTTCCAGTCCACCGCTCGTCTTGTTTTAAGTTTACCTTTTCTGTCCATGCAATGAGACTCTGGAATCAGTTACAAACCAATATAAGACTCACTCCGTTCTTGGCATGCTTTGAGAAGCGACTGAAAAAACTCTTAATTTCTAGTCAGTAAAATAACGTGTTTCATTCCTGATTTTTATTTTCCTTTCCTCTCCACTATCCCATTCTTTCCTTTTGATTGATGATATCTCACTTTATATGAAAAATAATGTTCGGGTGATTGTCCGTCTTTGTGGGGTTCGTGGGTATATGCTCATGTATGTGTTTATGTATTTCGTGGGGATGGATAGCCATTTGAATGATTTATGCCACCACGTAACCTGCTTCTTTTACTTTTGTCTGGATGGTTGGAAAAGATTCCCGCCTGGCAATAAACCCGCCAGATTGTATTTGCAGTTAAAGTGTTAAATAAATAAATATTAATCGTACTTGCAAAAAATCTTCTCTTTTGAAAATCTTTTTTCATTTATTCTTTCTACATGGCGAACTAATCAACAAAATGCTTTATTCTGTATTTGAAGCACTACGTCTTCTTTCAATTTGCATTATTTCCTAATAGTTCTATCAATGTTTCTATCATACAATGTTTTCCCTCACATGTTGTGTAACGCTCTCATTTCTACTATATTTATCTTACGGTTATAACATTTTTTCTATATCTTATTCCTTTAATTGTGTAAGGTCTGATTGTATCTGATAACTTTTCTAATTGTGTAAGGTCTGATTGTATCTGTTAACTTTTCTAAAACTCCCTGAAAATCAATTTGGCTTAGTTTAACAAGAAGTCAAATAAAGTCATTTAAACTCTTCAATTTATACAGTCCGTTGGGAGAGCAGACTCTCCCAAAAACAATTTGAGAATAAGTGATCAAGTGCTCTATATATGGTCAAATCTACTCAATACACTTGAAATATGATACTTGAATAAATTTTCATTAAATATTTGAAATGTGGTTGTAAAATAACGATATTTTAGACTGGTTCAGTATATATCTCGAATGTCTTCATTAGAATCGGAACTCTACTAAAGTGTAACAATGCAATTGTAGGAACTACTGTCGTCGTTGAATATTGTCGTCACACACGGTCAACGACCGACGAAACGACCTTCGGATATGTCCAAAGGTCGCATACCAAAACATTGAAATTGTTTACCCACAAATACTATTTACGATACATTCCACAGTAGAAAGAGAACGCATCGCGCTGTCTCGCCGTTTTCGCCAACAAATTGTCTACCCACAATATTATTTGCGATGTCTGCAATATTTCAATCGACCATCTCTGCACGCACAGAAGCGAGATAAAAATGTATTGCGGGCGCACTCCCGCGCCCATTCTGAAATGTATAAATACCTACTTACCGATAAATAAAGCATCATTAATCATTAATTATTATTTATTGATTCATTCACTCTCTCTTTCCGCATTGCTAATTGACGTATTTTATTTAAATACCAAACAATCAAAATCATCAGCGCGTCCTTCAAGGACATTCGCTAACCAATAAACGTACTTTAATTTTTCTTTGACAGCGTCTTGCATAGTAAAAAGTATGATATACTCGTACTTTTATTCACAATAAAATGCAAGGGATAAGAGGTCAAAGAGGTGTCCGAAGAAGGCAGTTGTGACAAATTTGCAATATAAGGAACGAGCTGTAGAAGTAATAATTTATCTAGCCCTAGAGCAAAGTGCTTTTGCTCTAGAGATCACTTAGATCGATGAGACTTGATACAGTACTTAAAAGAAGAACATTGTACTTGGAAAACTAAGCGTTTTCTTAATGAAATTTCATTTCTCATAAAAATACCACTGGAAAAATAATTGAGATGTGGTGTTTTAATCATTGGATAAAAATACAATTGTATTTAACAAGAACGTAATTTCGTTTAAAGTACAAGTTTAAAAAGCAATAATTTTGTACCATAGATTATTTTTCTCATTTTTTCTGAACTCGTTTTTACATTGAAGAAAACGTATTTTTTCCCTCGTGGCATCACATAATGGCAGAGGGTTTTGAAATTATTCGTATGCACCAATAATAGCAAGGGAGGAAAAATTACTCTGCGGAACTCCAACATTAATTTAATGTGAACCAAAGCAACCGTAGCTGAACGCGAATTTCAAATCATGTTTTGTGTATAAAATGTCGAGAAATATAAATTTGCTAGCATTGTGAAGTTTAATAGAAAAAAATATTCTGAATAATAAATTTATAGGTTAATTTATAAATAATGTAATATTGTGCACAGCGTCAAGATTACCCAAACAGCCTAAATTCTTATAAATACCAAACAAAAAAGAATTTAGGCAGGAATATTTAATATTAATTTTATTTAATTAATATTAAATATTCAATAATTAAATAATAAATATTAAATATCATTTCAGGCAGCGACATTTGTGCCCGAGCGCATTGTTTATATTTTATTTATAGTTAAGGCATGTACATTGTGGAGGTTTAAAGACATTGTTATTTGTTTTATCAAACATTGTTTATTCCTCTTTTGTAACGGTATAACCCTACCGGTTTCAAGGCTTTCACCTCATCATCAGAGGAGCACAAACAAGACTTGTTTGTTTATACCTTTTGAAATGGAATCTTTCTTTTTAATTCGTATCATTTTCCTCAACTTATGAGAATTGGTAATTTGAACATATTGGATAATGTGGTCGGCAAACAATGTCATCATCAACTTCAGTTATCGAGGCTTCAAATTTAAAACCACTGGTTTAGGGATGGAGCTTGCAATTCGTGATTGCACGTATTGATAATACTAAGTGCGATCAAAAAAATAACAGAACTATCTGACGCACTGGCCCATTAGAGTGTAGCGTACCTACGTCCCCTAAATAAAATTGAATTGTCAAATATAAGTTATTGTCAAAATTGTAAACATACAGGGTCAACGACCGATGAATCGAGCTCTGAATTATTTACAATTGTCACATACTAGAAACGTCAACATTATTCACACGCGAACACTATTTACACTGCATACCAAGGTAGAAGGAGAACACATCGCTTCCGACGTGATAGCACGCGCAGGAGTGAGATGGGGATATACGGCGAACGCATTGACGCGGTCCGTTCCGAATACAAATAAATATCCTACCCGTCAATCAGTGCATGCGCAAGAGTGAGACAGAATATGTATCGCGAGCACATTCACTCACTACTATAAAAATACCTACTTGTAGAGAAATAAACATTATTATTCATCCAACTGTCAAGACTCGTTATTATTTACCCGCTATTCACTTTCGCTTTTATCCGCATTCCTGAGTTCTATATTTATTTAAATACATTATCAAAATCATCACGACGTATCAAGATAAGCAACTCGCTTCATTGATGACCCCGAACGAAAAGGAACGCAGAATTCGACTAAAACGGATATAGCGATGTCAACATCAACATCATCAGCACGTCCTAAAAGGACACACGCTACATTGGTAACGAACATCGCTACAAGAGCATCATACGGTTTTTCTTACAATACTAGCCCTTTTTTGGTACTTTCGATAACTGAACCCGTAAATTTCGGATGTAAGCTAAGCGACTTATCAACTAGGCCACAGAGTTCATCAAAGTCAAATGTTATCATTGAAGAGTTTGTTTTTATATAAACACATTTTTTTCCTGCTGTTGATATTTGGAGTTAACATAGGAATTGATTTTATCTTCCGTCCGTAACCATTTCATTAGAGCAAACTCATTAGTCGACACGTTTTATGTAGGTCTGGCCTGCTATCTCATGGGAACCGTTTGATTTGTCAACTTTCTCTCCTTAACATCAAATTCCTCTCAACACTCCATTTAACATATATTCCTTAACACCGGAGTTCCGCATCTTTTCTGCCTTGTGACACTCTAACAAAATGTCTGTAACTTCTTCATCTTTAAGTGTTCCACAAATCCAAGGAAAAAAGTTAACCATTCATTAAGTGAATAAATTATGCGAATTTGTGTATCTTTTTTTGCAGTTCAGCAAACAAGCAGTTACGAACTTCCAGTTTTTGAATTGTTTTTTATAACAATGGTTTTTTAACAAGCAATAAAAAAACTTACTAAAATTATAGTTAAGATAGAATTCAGAGTGAGCATGATTATAAATACAACTTGTTTAGAGTGCAAAAAAGTAACAAATATTAACATGAATCAAACACAAAAATATATCAAAAACGTGGAACTATTCACGATTTGGCATGTCGTCCTTGTGCAGATGCCATTCTATTTTCTATATCATAATTTTTTTAGTAAATATCTTCCGAAGCAAAGTTGTATAAGTTTGAAAACAAAATGCTTAACGATAATTAACCGGCCTGGCTTAATCTCCTTTTAATTAAGTATTCCATAAATCCAAAAGAAATAGCCAAATCTATATAAATAAAAATGTAAATGTTCGTTAATAGAATATTTCTAATCTCCAAAAGTTCTTCACCGATTGCTTTGAAATTTTGACAAAAGATTGCATTCGTATACGAAAATGTTTATATATTTTTATTTATGTACAATTGCATATACAAATACAAAGTTTATAAATCAGACGAAATAACGTTTGCGCCTCCTGCAGCGACACAGGCAAACTAAACTTGACAGTTATGTCACATTGCATTTTCGACGTTTCGGAATTAATATTAAATAATTAAATATAGAGGACTTCGAGAAATGCCTAATTGTCACATTACCAAAGAAGGCAGGTACGACAAAATGTGAGCAACACAGAACTCTTAGCCTAATATCCCATGCCTCAAAAATACTGACTAATATCATTCTAAAGAGAATTGAACCAAAAGTAGAGAACATCCTTTCCAGAAACCAGTATGGCTTCAGAAGAGGTGTGGAAACCAGAGAAGCAGTACTGTCTCTACGAATACTACTAGAAAATAGAATAAGAAGAAACCAAAACACATACATCGCATTCATAGACCTGGAGAAAGCTTTTGACAAAGTAGAATGGAAAAGACTCTTCGAGATTTTGAAGAGAATTGATATCAAATATAGAGATAGACGTATAATCCAGGCGCTATACAAGAATGAGGCCGCTATATTCAGATGTGACGAGGACACAAAGGAAGCCAATATAAGACAAGGGGTAAGGCAGGGATGCTCTCTGTCCCCTGTTCTTTTTAACGCCTATATACAGAGCGCGATTGACGACTTGAGAGAGAGAATGAGTCACAGAGAAGGTGTAAAGATACACGGGCAAAATGTGGATATGATAAGGTTCGCTGACGATATTGCTATGGCTGCTGAAAGTGAAGAAGAACTACAAGAGGCCTTAACAACTATGGAAAGCATTCTTCAAAATAACTACAGTACGAAGATAAATAAAGACAAAACAAAGCTGCTGACTGTAGGCCGAGCGCAACACCAGATGAGAATAGTGATGTCGGGTAAACCACTAAAGAACACCAAGGAGTTTGTCTACCTCGGGAGCAAAATAACATGGGACGGTCGGTCCAAGAGCGAGGTCGACAGCCGTATACATCAGGCTAGACTTGCATTTAATAAAAGGTCGAAAATAATAGAATCAAATAATATAGACCTAAAACTGAGAATACTCCTCATCAAGACCTATGTATGGAGTATCTTGATGTACGGCTGCGAGACATGGTGCCTATCCGAAAGAGATAGACGAAGACTAGAGGCTTTTGAGATGTGGTTCTATAGAAGACTATTAGGAATTTCCTGGAGAGACCGATTCACAAATGAAGAGGTTCTCCAACGAATCGAAGGAGGAAGGCACCTGCTCAGGATCATGTCTGAAAGGCGTGCAAGATGGATCGGTCATATAATACGACAAGAGGGCCTCTTGCATGCCATAATGGAGGGTATGACCGAGGGGACAAACTCTAGGGGACGCCCACGCCGAGAGTACCTGGAGGACCTGTTGGTGGACGTGCGCTGCTCAACATATACAGATTTAAAAAGAGCCGCACAGGACAGGGGGGAATGGAGGAGAAGAGTTGAAATTGCTGCAAACCAGTCTTAGGACTGCAACCACGGAGAGAGAGAATTAAATATTAAATAATAAATATTTAATAATAAATATTAAATAATAAATATTAAATAATAAATATTAAATAATAAATATTAAATATCTATAAAAATTAAAATGTAAATGTTCGTTAATTAAAAATCTCCGAAAGTTATTCGCATTGCTTTGAAATTTTGACAGTTCCATTTTGATTTTGAATATGAAATATTAAATAATTAATATTAATTAACTAAATATTCAATAATTGAATATTAAATAATTAAATATTTAATAATAAATATTAAATATTTAAATAATAAATATTGAATTTTCAAAAACGTTTATTGAAAAATAGCGCCATCTGCCTGGACGTAAAAACACTCGTCATTTTCATTTCGTAATGTGCGTCGTTGACATGTAGGTCTAAAGAATATCTGTTTCACTTATTTTTTAATTTTTCGACTTATTTGTAAATCTTTGATAAGTATTTTTTCATTTTTATTTAATTATAAAGTTTAGCTTTAACATCGCGAAACATTTGTTGAGAGCCACAGATTTATTAAGGGCATCAAACCCTTTCAGTGTCTTTAGAATGTAAATAATCCTAATCTCGCTTAACGAGCTGTATTGCTTAACATTTTCTATTGTGTCTGACCCGACTGACCTTCAATTAAAATAACCTTTCTTGTTTTCTTTGTTCGTTCTTCGTAAATTTAAAATACAATTATATGCGCATACATTTATACAAATAATATCAACAGTGATCTAGAAATCACAGGAGTATAACATTGCTGAATTATTTTTTTTATTTATTTAACACTTTTATTGCAAATACAATCTGGCGGGATTATTGCCAGGCAGCAATCTCTTCAATCAACCTGACAAAAGTAAATGAAGCCAGTTACGTGGTCGCATAAATCATTCAAATGACTATCCATCCCCACGAAATCCATAAACATATACGTGAGCACACGCCCACGAACCCCACAAAGACGGACAGTCACCCGAACATTATTTTTCATATAAAGGGAGATATCATCAATCAAAAGAAAATAAAGGGTTGGTGGAGAGGAAAGGAAAGGAAAAATCAAGAATGAAACACGTTATTTTACTGACTAGATATTAAGAGTTTTTTCAGCCCCTTCTTAAAACAAGCCAAGGACGGAGCGAGTCTTATATTGGTTTGTAACTGATTCCAGAGTCTCACTTCATGGACAGTAAAGGATGACGTAAAAAAAGAGGAGCGGTGAACTGGAAAGGCCAATAGACAATCTCTGTTTGAGCGTAGCGCTAATTCATGATTGGGAAGACGCTGAAAAATTTCGGCGAGATAAGACGGGGTGGTGGGACAGTTTAGGATATTATACAATAGAGGATATTATCAACCAGTTCAATGTCTTCTGGTGTGAAATAATATGATCGTACAATACTTTCGTAAGTTGAAAATAAATCTTAGACAAACATTTTGAAGACGCTGTAATTTGTCCAGTTGTTCCTCTGTAACATCCAAGTAACATACGTCCGCATAGTTCAGTATCGGAAAGAGCAGAGATTGTAAAATTTTAATCTTAGATTAAAAAAAAATGTGGATTTTATAAACAAAAAAGCAGGATCGAAATTTTGAATGTGCTCGTAATGTGACTTGTTGAATACATACATATTTAATCACATCGAGTTCTTTGCGGGGTTCGTATCAATGTAGCCTTTGCCAAATTACACTTTTATAGATAACATATCTTCAAACCATCGACATTCACACTACACGTTATATTCCTAGTGTCATACTCATCTATATCTTCACAGCAATAATCTAACTCCAAACCATCAAAATTCACACTACACATTATATTCCTAGTGTCATACTTGGTCCTTCCTAGTGTCATCTACGAGTATATCTTCACAGCAATAATCTTACTCCAAACCATCGACATTCACACTACATATTACAATATATACTTAGTGTCATACTAATCTATATCTTTATAGCAATAACCTTACTTTTGTCTTTCTTCTAATAAGTTCAAGTTTCACCTCTTAACTCTGAAGAAATGCACGTGTTTAGAAGAATATTTGAGGTGAAAATATATGCCAAATTAGGGATGAGTTTGGCCGATGTACTAAGTTAGCTCATAAAAAGCCCTTTAAGGTGGTTTGGATACATAGAACGAATGAATTAAGAAAGAGTAACAAAACAAATATATGATACAGTGCAAGACGTGATACATGAAGACCAAGAAAGGTGTGTTGCGTTCAGTGAATTATATTTTGAGTCAAAAAGTAGGATTCGTTTTAGAAGGTGTATCGATGTAGAAGAGATAAATGTTGTATATCGAGATAGAAAAATATGTGACTCTCTTTTCCCTGCCTACCCAACAAGAAAATAGTATGATCATAAGTTTGTATGTGTTTTTATTGCTACTTTTAACACAGCACGATTGTTGTGTTTATTGCTAGACAGCAGTTCGATTGATATGATTTATTTATTGATTTAATCAATATAATAAAATAAAATTTAAAAAAGCCTATGTATGAAGTCTTTATATACCTCAAAGGTCCTTATTTAAAGGAAGGGCTTCACCCCTTAAGGTTTTCTCATCCTGTGAAAACAAGAATTTCATTCGAAGGGCGATAAAAAATTGTAACAAAAATATTATTTCTATGTTTTGCCAAGAAAAAGGGTGCAAAAAACGATACAAAGATGACAATACTGTTTTATTGTCGCCTCTAAAAAATTCTCGATTCCATTCTGACTGATTGGAAAGCAAAAAAAGTACCCCCAGGTTGCAAATACTTGTCTTCGGAAAACAATCGATGTTTGTTTATTTTTTCCAAACGTAATAATCATCACCATTTCCTAGCTGGGTCTAATCGTTTCTAAACAAACGTTTACCCCCATAGATCTCCAGTGCCTTCAATATTTTGCTCAATACATTCCCATTATTCAAGATTCAATTTTCCCGGAGTGTTATGTATACGATGGAATCATGTACGAAACGAACGTAAACATATGGCATACGTACGTGCATACGACCTCCGTAGCTTAGTTGTTAAGACGCCGTCTTTCAAAAAGGGGGATTGCACGTTCAATTCTCGTCGGTATCCAGATTTTTTTAAAAACGGTTCCATTCGAGTTCTCACTTAAAGCCTGTTTAAATGCATTCCGTGTGGGCTGGAATTTTTTATACCCGTAGCAATAAACTTGCAAAGTTTTGTTGTATGTATTGTATTATACTCTAGTTGTATACAGTAAAACCTGCCAGGCGTGTTGCCATGTGGCTATCTTTTCCAACCGACCAGAAAGACGTTAAAGAGGCCTTAAATTAAGACCAGACTGGAATCTTTTTTTTTTTAATCGGGTTCCAGCGGGATTTGAACCCGTAATCTCCGGGAATGAGACCCCAATTTCCGGAATAAATGTATAAAACAATAGTTGAATAGTGGATAAGTAGATATTAAGAGAATAAACCAACTGTAAAACTGTTGATCCCAATAACTGAGTAGGACTTTGATAAATACGCTTTGTCAGCTTGTATTTCAATAGTCCGGAACTAATTAAGCTTGTCATGTTACACGTTCCTTGTAGGTCCATGGTGGAGTTGTTGCAACCAGTTACTTGTACAAATTTGCATAGTAAGACTGCACATATTGGGTAATCAATATGAGCATTGTATGCATTTTAACATTGCATTGGAGTTGCGCTTGTCGGGATGAATTGATTGAATCGTACGGATTTCCTTTGTTGTATTATTCAACTTATACTGTGTTTTCCTTTTATATAACACTAAATACATGTCTTTGTTAAATTCAATATAAATCTTTCGATCAAAAAGTTCATTTAAACATTGAAATAAAAAAAATTGTAAATATAACTAAATCTTTCCAAATCAGACCAAATTGTCTATCAATGTTCATAAAAGCCTTCATCGGTAGCAGTCATGTCATAACAAGAAACCTTACGAGTATTGATTTACTCATATGTATCACCTTACGAACATTGATTTAATCATATGTATCACCTTACGAGCATTGATTTAACCATATGTATGTTATCACCTTACGGGCATTGATTTAATCATATGTATCACCTTACGAACATTGATTTAATCATATGTATCACCTTACGAGCATTGATTTAACCATATGTATGAGTATGTTATCACCTTACGGGTATTGATTTAATCATATGTATCGCTTTACGAGCATTGATTTAATCAAAATTATCACTAAGCCGTGGGCCTAGTAGGGGTAGACATGGAGAACTAATCTCCACACTCTTCTTATCAAACATACATTTTTAATTTCTCCAAAACTTATGCATATTGTCACGTGTAGTTTATTGTTGATTTAATGCTGTTTATTATATTATATTACCTTTAATTCGAATTTGGCGTGGTTTTCATCCAACTTTTATAACAAACCCCCTATCTAGCAAATAATTGGGATTAAAACTCTGCTTTAAATGCTTTGCCATTTCATAAAATGTTTAAAATATGATTTTCATCGCCAGCACTATAACCCTGGAGAGGTTTTGGCTACCTGCAGGATTCTCTGTCACTGATCTCTCTAAGCAGATCCCTACTAGAATTGGTTATATATGGTGTATCATGCAGTCATCTCAACTGTTTGATATCCCTGCTCACCTTGACCTTGTCGGATCACTAAACAATGGCTTTCTTGTAGAGTCAGTGTCCTGCATGCGGTATAAGTACCTAAGACAACGTAGTGTAGCATTTTGTAGGGTGATATGATTGAATACAAGTAGCGTACATAACCATCAACCAGTTTTAAAAATTAAATAATACAACCCATCACACCATCTCCCTATCAGGGTAGGTAGACAGGAGAGAGCGCTAGATTTTCCTATCGTGATACACATCTTTCGTCTCCTCTACATACATATACATTTTCATAAAGCTCTTTCTATATTATCTCCGAATTTTTAAATTTGTTTTGTTCAGATCTTGATTCATTATTTTCTTAGTTTTTCTCTACCATACTTTCCACAGATCATCATTACCATCATCTCAGAGTGCTCATCTTCATCCTATCAGTTTTAGTTACACATTCATCCCTATTCTAAAGAAAATGCAGCATGGTCCCTGTAACGTTTAAAATGTCATGTCTCCAAAGGGATGGAATAAAATCGTTTTTTTTCACAAATCGAACCGTTTTTTTATAAATCGAAAAATTGTTTTTCTCTAAACTGACGTTTTAATTCCTAATTTTCATTATAGTGACTTTCTAATGTTTTGTATGATTTGTATCTATCTTTAAATAGGCCAAGATCCACTATTAATTAATACTAATTACGAACATTTAATTTTATGTACAGTATTGTATAAAAAAATCGAAAATCCAATTATCGTATACCCCATCCCTAGCCAATGCAGACTAACGTAGTGGCTTTTGACGAACGTTGCCAAATATTATTTGATTTTAACAATCTGACATAATTTTGCTAATTTGTAACAAGATGCATTCATTTGTCATTATTGTTAGTTTTATGTAATGTATTTACCTTGCTATTTATTAGAATCGAGGCTTATATTAAAGTTAATAAAATTACTGAACGTCGTTACAATGCAAACTTGTGAAACGTCACAGGGGCCATGCTACATTTTATTTAGTATAATAACTTCATTTTGTGTTCTGTCACACATTATCACCTCGTGTATTCCTCTCAGAGCACGCATTTGTACAGTATTTCGGCTTCCGTATATTTCATAAACATTTTAATCTTTCAAGAATAGTATATAAGGTTCTCGTGCTAGAACGCCCTGAGAAGAGTCTTCTTTAAAGGACGCTACATAAATTCATTCGTTGTATGTTTTTATTTTTAATACATAAAAACTTTTGTGGTCTTTCATTCCAGTATATCAGATTAAAGTCACGAAATTCTCTTACCATATATATGTAAGTAATTTTACCCAAAATTCATTGGTCAACTGATACTAAAACTAGAGTGGGGGACGGTCTTAAATTTAATGTACTAACAGCTACACCAAATATCATTGCAGAAATTTTACCCTACTACTTTCATGTACCCTACTACTTTCATCCGTAAAAGTGGTACAAAGAAGGTAGGGTAATATGTATATTTGGTGTAACTTCGAAAATTCAAAGTGCCATTTACACAATTTCAAATATTCTCTCTCTTTCTTGCTTTGATCCCCTCTAATACCTCCTTCGTATCAAGTACAAAGCACCCTGTATATTTTGGGTATTTCTCTTTTTCGGTTACATAGCTACCTTAAAAATAAATTGAAAACAAATCGAATCAATTTGTTTTGATGGCGAAAATCGTGAGAGAAGCGCCAAATCCAATCAAGATATAAAGAGAAAAGTCTATTTCCATTGAAATTGGTGTAAGGAGGGATGTGGAGTTATTACCTCGTGATATTTTAAGCGAAATATATTTCAAAAATTACGTAAAATTTGTATTATTTTATATTATATTTTAACACAATTATTTGATATATTAAGCAAAGAGTAATATATGATATCATCATTGATATTTTGATATTTTATCAAAATATCAATTATGATATCACATATTATTTATAAACTTTAATTTTGTTGAATTCCATTATACAATTTTTCTTTTTAGAACTCCATATTATAAAATTTCTCACTTCTCACCGGTATGCCAACCTTTGAATATAAAGCTCTGTCATCTTACCCGTAGTTTCCTTTGAAACCCACTTTAAGCTTTCTATGTATGTTAATAAGGTTTAACTTGAGTATGTACGTTTTATTAACCCTTGGGCGGGCGCATCTAATCTGTGAGATGAGGTACCTAGTGTTTTTTGTGCCAATGGGTGAGGTTTACCGACAGAGGTGAGGCTTATAGTAGCTTCCTGACTCCCTACACCTTACACAAGGGTATCTTTATTATTTCTACAGTGCACCGCACCGTTGGTCTCCGTGATGGACGTTTTAATCTGCTAGAATAGTTGCGCCCGATTACGTAAGTATTTTTGATTTGCGCAATTTAAATTTTTTTCTCAAAATTTATTTTTATATATCTGCAATAGTTCGAATATCTACCAAATGTTTTAGCCCCTAATTCTATGATATTGATCGTTATTTACTATATGAATACAAACATGCATGCATGGTATGGGAAAATTGTTATAAGAATGTTTTCGAAAACGTTCAGCGTGAGCCTGATCAGGAATAACTTTTTAATAATATTTTGATGACTCCCTTTTGTTTTTGTGAAGACGTTTTATGATCACAAATGAATTTGAATTTTACATTATAAATGATGTTTGAAAAAGTGCTACCGTAGTGTTCTCTAATGTTGAGTTATTGCTTTTATTTTCGTCACATGAACAACTACCTTATGAAGATGTGACAGTTAATTCCACATACTTTTTATTGTGCTAAATCTTTTTTACAAACCTATTGTGGGTATTAAATGACTGAAAAAAATAGTGATGTTACTGAATTACGTTAGTTATGTTGATAAGCTGCCAACAAAAGACTGAGAATGTTGTAAACTAGTTATTTTCTATTTTAAGAAAAACAATATGAGAAAATTAAAAATTTTGTTATTGAAAAGTGCAAAGAAACATATAAATGTTACATAATCATGTTTGAGTGAAAAGTTCAGTTTGATAAGCTTTCCCTTAAGCCTAAGCAGAAATTTAAATTTTAATCTCACAGATGAGTTGCGCCCTAATGTGTTAGGATGTGTATTGCGCCCAACGGAAGCTTAAATAAATAAATGAATTATTTAATAAAGTTCCAAAGCGAGGGTTTGATAATAAAAGTTAAACAGTTCCAAATACACTTAAGGACCAACAAATTTTCTGATCTAAAACCGAATACTATGAAAGATACTTGACTCAAAACAGACTGTAGGAGAATGAAAAATTAGATTTAAGGAGAAATATCGAAAATTAATAGGACAATACTAATTCACAACAACATAAGTTTGCAAAGGTGAGAATGAATTTCAGTTAATACGGTCAACAAGGATCATTGTGCAAATTCAACTTTACGGAAGAATGTCGCTTGGTGGACTGAGACAGAGGCTTTTATAAAATGTGCAGCAGAACCTTAAGGGGAGCCTGAGGGGAGAGAAAAATAGAAATAGTCCGGGAATCTAAAGTACTGCATTTATTGAATGGCCATTTAAGGTAGATTGCATTTCTCTATTTTGCTGAAAAAGCTAATAATATGTTTTGCCATCGACATTGCATAAAAATAGATAAACGAATATCAAACATTTTCCATGATGTGTATAAAAGTTTTTTTGACGAGTATAAAACACTTGACAGATCTAGTAGATACTTGTCTTCCAGCCCGGGAGTTATGGGTTCAGTTCTCAATGGTGCCCAAAAAGTTTAAAATCCTAGTGATTTTTGAAAAGATTGCCATATGTCATAAATTAACAGTACTCTGTACAATTGTATTATTCTTAAATATTGTATCCTCACTGATGCCTTGTTCATTGCACTATCACGATTAACATTCTTTATTTGCTTATAAATTTCGATAGGCCGAACATTTTGTACATTCAGAAAACGAGTGATACTACGCACTTCACATTTGGCGGGATTTTTGATGGGCGCAGTCATTTTGAAAGGTTACAGAACAATAACGCACGACCGTTCAGCAACAAAACTCGGCTCGAACTGAAGCGGGGGAAGGAGCTAACTGGCGTGCATACGATCGCGGTGGTGGGGGATTGGCGCAGGGCGTGGTGCGCAATCGTTCTTTACTTTCTGGACGCGCCTAGTTACTATTGTAAATACAGTAATCGTTTTACTATTTTCATACATAGTTAAGAGTTTTTTATAACATTTCTGAACTGCAATATTTTGGCATACTTTAAGAAGTGACTGAAAAAACTCTGTTTTCATTCCTGATATTTCTTTTCATACGTGCTTCATTCCTGATATATCTTTCCTCACCACCTTTTCCTTTTCCATTGATATCTCAATTTCCATTTTACTATGTTAATTTTGTTCGTTAATTTTGTAAAGATGAATAATAATTTGAATATTTTTAGCCAAAGTGTAACTTCGTTTATTTACATTTATCTGGTTGGCTGCAAGAGATTGCCATCTCTCAATAAGCTTCCCTGATTATTTTTGCAATGGAGTGTTAAATAAATAAATAAAATAACCAAATATTTAATTCAATTTTCCAAATAAAGGACCACATCAATTACAACAATACTGTCCCGGCACATCAACTAACGGTTGAATACCAAGACTAGAAAATATTCACCCAAGCATCATTTTTTAATGCTACATCAGGACGTGGATCAAAGGAGATATTTTAATTTTAAATTGAAGTGATCATAACAAACACATATCTTTTTTTTTGTATTAATCATATGTGCATTTTATTTGTAAAAAGCAATTGTGTCGTAAATTAAATCAATAAATAAATTTATTTAAGTAAAAAAAGTGAAACATTTGTTTTTACAAATCAGATCTAACTTAATCACAATCAATAGCAATGTGCAATTTTGGCGATATTTGTTTTTATCTTCAACGTTTATTTCTTATTCGGACAATTTATTCTTCCCCCTTGGACATCTTTATATGTACTATTATTTTTCTACTTCGGACAATATATTCTCCCTCCTTCGACATCTTTATATCGTATATACTATTATTTTTCTACTTCAGACAATATATTCTTCCTCCTTACACATCTTTATATATACTATTATTTTTCTACTTCAGAGAATAAATTCTTCCCCCTTGGACATCTCTATATATACTATTATTTTTCTACTTCAGAGAATAAATTCTTCCCCCTTGGACATCTCTATATATACTATTATTTTTCTAATTCGGACAATATATTCTTCCCCCTTGGACATCTCTATATATACTATTATTTTTCTACTTCGAACAATATATTCTCCCCCGTTGGACACCTTTATATGTAATATTATTTTGCTTTATATTAAAAAGTGAGTTTGAATCCTAAGTTAAGCGCCATTGATGAGAGTCATCTCTAAACGGCGCATTATAAATTATCCTTTTATTATTACATACATACGATCCATACATTATTACATACATACAATAATATTATTACATTCATACAATAATACATACATACATCTCCTTTTATTATTACATACATATAGTACAATAATACACTCGCTAGCAGCATGACTCTAGTTGGAGATTTTGAGTTCTGCCAATTCTGTTTCCTCGTCTACTTCATCGTCATCTTCATCGTCTGAACCGTGCACGGAAGCTGCTGGTGTTGTCGCCCCTGTAAAAAAAAAATGATACCATAGTTAAAAATTACACTGTCGTAATTTTTTTATCAAGTTGTTCTAGCATTAAGAATTTAGTATAACACTAGTGTCATTTTTGGATAAAGATACTTTGTATTTATTGTTAAGGCATTAACGTTGTGGAAGTTTAAAGACATTGTAATTTGTTTTATCAAACACTGTTTATTCCATTTTTTGTAACGGTATAACCCTAACGGTATCAAGGCTTTCACCTTGTCATCAGGGGAGCACAAACAAGACCTTTACCAAGCTTTATTGTGCTCCCCTGATGATGAGGTGAAAGCCTTGAAACCGGTAGGGTTATACCGTTACAAAAAGTGGAAAAACAGTGTTTGATAAAAAAAATTACAACATTGTAATTTGTTTTTATCAAACATTGTTTATTCCACTTTATATAACAGTATAACCCTACCGATTTCAAGATTTTCACCTCATCATCAGGGATCACAAACAAGAGTGAATTATGTTCTTACGGTTCTATCTCGATATACGTGCTAAGCCTCTTCTATATCCATACACTTTTTCATACAACTACTACCATCTCTATGACTTATATTGCTATGTTTCCTTCTTTCAGAATATCGTACACTTGTTCCAATCACACTTCCTTGGTCTTCTCGTCACACGCTTTCCACTCACATTTGCATTATATATCTATTTAATTAGTCTTTTTTTATTCATTCGTTTCACATGCCCAAATGATTTCAGCGTGCTCTTTTTCATCTTACTTAACACATCAGCCTTTTAAGTTCATATCTATCCCTTATCACTTCATTCCGAATTCTGTCATGCATTATTACTCGTACATGCATTTATACAGCTCCTATCAGTTCTACAGCATTTATACAGCTCCTTTCAGTTCTACAGCGTTTATACAGCTCCAATCAGTCCTACAGCATTTATACAGCTCATATCAGTCCTACAGCATTTATACAGCTCATATTAGTCCTACAGCATTTATACAGCTCCTATCAGTCCTACAGCATTTATACAGATCCTACCAGTCCTACAGCATTTATACTGCTCATATCAGTCCTACATCATTAATACAGATCCGATCAATCCTACAGCATTTATACAGCTCCTATCAGTTCTACAGCATTTATACAGCTCATATTAGTCCTACAGCATTTATACAGATCCTACCAGTCCTACAGCATTTATACAGCTCATATCAGTCCTACAGCATTTATACAGCTCCTATCAGTCCTACGTCATTTATACAGATCCTACTAGTCCTACAGCATTTATATAGCTCATATCAGTCCTACAACATTTATACAGCTCCTATCAGTCCTACATCATTTATACAGCTCATATCAGTCCTACAGCATTTATACTGCTCATATCAGTCCTACATCATTAATACAGATCCGATCAGTCCTACAGCATTTATACAGCTCCTATCAGTCCTACATAATTTATACAGATCCTATCAGTCTTACAGCATTTATACAGCTCATATCAGTCCTACATCATTTATACAGATCATATCAGTCATACAGCATTTATACAGCTCATATTAGTCCTACAGCATTTATACAGCTCCTATCAGTCCTACATCATTTATACAGATTCTATCAGTCCTACAGCATTTATACAGCACCTATTAGTCCTACATCATTTACACAGCTCCTATCAGTATTTTTTACATCCGCGGCTTACTCCCATAGAGCAAAATACGAGCAGTAGTGTAAACTATAATCTTAACAGTTTTTGATATTGTCCAGTTATATATAATATAGTGCCCAATCGACTTGGTTTCTTATCGCTTCACCCCGTTCGATATCAATCTTAACTCATCCGTCATCTGATAAAATACTTCCCAAATAGCAAAATTCATCAATCTTCTTTCATTTCATTTTATTATTAGTATTATTTATAATAACTTATGTCGGAATATATGTAACGTGCACATTCCAGAATCAAGCCGTTTTGGAATGTACACGTATAATAGTTGTTATAACTAGGTCATTGGAGAATACAACGCAGGAAAAATAAAAAGAAATGTAAAAATACTTATGTTAATTATCTACTCGTATAATTAAATAGTCTGATGAGGATTCAGTCGGGCGATTACACATTTAAGTTTTTATATTATTTAACAGTACCTTAATTTTTAATAAATCCATCTTTTTTTGTAAAAATATGTATTCATAAAAACAATTAACTTAATTACAAGCAAACCTTCACGCATGTTATTCGCATGACTTTCGATATAAATCTGGCATAACTATTTAGTCCGGTCTGGATTCGCTTAATTATCTAGGATAATACGAGATTAAATTATTTATTTAAAGTACATGCCCACAAAACATGTTGGGCAAAAGGGTTTTATCAGAATGGACCACAAAATGACAATATAACATGGTCACCCTTATCATTTGGTAAGTTAGTTGTCACTTGGGAATTTGAATTGTCTTATAGTGTGCACGCCCCTTAATTAGTGCGAATCGGGGGACATTCATTTTATTTTTGTTACGGAGTTAAGGGTGCAATATTTGGGGAGAAAAATGTACGTAAAATTTGTGATGACGTTTGACAGTAAAATATTCAGATTAATTTGATACTCAAAAAAGGTGATTTATTCTTATTTTCGGTTAAACAATTTATTTATTTTAGCATTCCATTGACCAGTGAACAAAATGGAAAGTTTAATGCCAAGTAGCAAACCCTTTTAAACCGACTACACCTTATTTTTACAATATTTTGAGTTATAGTGAGAGGTTTTTCTTTTTTGACGTATGTAAAAAAACATGCAATACAAAAATAATTTAAAATACAAAAAAAATACTACAAAGTTACTGACGGAAGGGACAAGGTAAGGGAGATTAGAAGGAAGGATTATGAAAAAACAGGGAAAATACGCTAAATTCCTGTAGGTAGATAGAGTATTTTAGAGTGCAAGTCTTATATTAGCTATTTGCTGGTTCTAGAGTCTAATAGCATGAACAGTAAAAAACGGTTTGAAAAATGAAGAGCAATAAACTGGGAAGGACTATAGTAATATCTGCTGAAGTGTAACATGAAACCGTGTTCGGAGAGTCGCTGATAAATTTTGGCGAGATATCAGGGGGCGACGGGACAGTTGCGTATGTAGTATAAAAGTGATATTGGAGTTAAAAAAGAAGTTGAAGACAAACTCTGTTCGATCAATCAACATGTAAAATATTCTCGAAAATTTCATATACAAAGTTGTATTGATATGAAATATTTTGTTAATATGCCTCCCTGGTTTGAACAAAAACAAATATTTTCCCAAAAATAAGCTCCTCCTCTAAAAACCCTTATTCGTCCTATCTTGACCTATGCTGCACCCGTTTGGGGTAGTGTGAGCAACACGAATCACCTGAAACTCCAGAGAGTGCAGAACAAGGCATTCAAGATATCTTTTAACACCCATCCCAGAACAAACCTTACCCGACTTCACGCCGAACAGCGAGAAGAAACCCTACAACACCACATCACATGGAACGTGAAGTTCTATAAAAACCAACAAAATCACAGCAATTCCTTAGTCGCTGCTCTGGTGGCTTACGAGAGTAAATCCGACCTACCCTTCTGTTATAAGCACAAGCTCTCGAAGCATTACCTGTTGCCTGACTAGTCCACCTACAGTATTAGCTGGGACGACCAAGGTCTGAGTGAATGTGATGGAATACAAGTAGCCTGAACTAGTGGACTTGGTTTTGCTAAATAATAAGTGTTAGAATTGTTATCTAGTTATAAGTAGTATGTAGGTGTTAATTATTTCTAAGAAATTATATATTAAGATTGAAAAAAATAAAATAAAATAATATGTAGGAAAGTAAGAGTTAGTAAGTTCATAAATTATAACATATAATTAAGATAAGTTAAGTCATAAATTTATATATAGGTATAGCCTTGACAAATGTTTGTACAATAATTTACTTTGTTTAATAAAAAAAAAAAAACATAGTAACAAATATTACGCCATTTCCCTTGTAGGTTAGCCAAAGACACACATATTTTGATTCAGCTTTAGTTCATTAAGTTTAAAATTTTAGCAGTTTAGAATTTTGACAAATCAAATCAAACATAAGAGAAACATTTTGGCATTATATTACTAAGAAGAATATTTCACCATTCGTAATAAATATTTGTCACTAAACGTCACAAGATGCAATATTACCGCAAACTTGTTCTGTTCAAGACTAAATTATATTCTCAATGCCGTTTATAATTTAGGGGTTGCGATATCCAATCGTAACTCAACGTTCATTTTGTGTCTCCAGATTTTTTTACGTATTGACAGGTTTTTTACTATTGGGTGTTAACATAAGTTGTGTCCGGTTTTTTTTTTTTCAATTTAAAAACGAGCACCAAAAGTTAAACAAAATGGTAAATGTTATACGTCATTCGAAAGAAAATTTTCTGCTCTACAAGATATTGTGTTTGCTTTTACGTTACATATATTATTTTATTTGATTACAAGCCTTCAAAATGGAATGTCAAGTAGACGAAAGTGACCATTTTCGACACCTCCTTCTGTTCGCGTTCAATCGAGGGAATAAAGCTGCCAAAGCTGCTCGCGATATTTGCGAAGTGTACGGTGAGGATGTTATGTATTAAAGGACAGCTCATCGATAACCTTTACTATTTTGTTTTACTTTTGGTGCTCATTTTAAAATTTGAAAAAAAAAAACGGACACAACTTATGTTAACACCTTATTTTTTTTTCAAACCATATAGCAAATGTAGGTGCGATTCTCCTTAGCATCCATTATTTATATAATATAAAGGGTATCAGTTTAGTTAAAAACTCTAAATTCTCTTATCATGACCTTGTTGGTAAGACGCCTGTCTTCTAATACAGGGGTCGCGAGTTTCATTCCCATTTGAATTCATTTTTTTATTAAAAGGTTCTAGTGATATTTTCACTTAAACCCTGTTTGACATATTTCTAGTCAGTAAGAAGAGATTGCCACATGGAAATAAGTTAACCAGGTTAGATTGTATTATATAACAGTTTCGTTGTATATATTACACGTATTTCAACCTATGTACTCGTATATAACATCTTGGTGTGTTTATCACATAACAATACTATAAAACAATAGATAGCCCGCCTACCAGGTAATCACACTCATCAGGTTTGACTATATGCAACGAAAAACTAATACAACATAAAACAATTAATTTATTTTCATTATTAAATTGTAAAAGATGCGGACTCGAATTTATTAATTTACCTAGCTCATGATTTTCCATCTGGCACGTATAACCCAAGTAATAAAGTCTCCATTTCTACGTTGTTTAGAGATTTAATGGTAAAGTGTAAGGAGTAGAGAAACTCCAGTCATAGTCACGAAGGTCCTTCATCCCCTAGCATGGTACTTGATAATTATTTTATTAAGGGGTGCCAAGACAAGTTTGATCGTTTGGTCCGGTAGCTAGTGCTCCAAATTTAATTTAAATTCTGGGAAGACTTAGAGTCCTGGGCCATATTTTATCTGGTTGGGGAGTCCTGAATCACAGGGGTTTGATGAAACTTTCTTTGTCATATTCGGGTGGTGTGATAATATTAAATATAAATATTTTTATTCACAAAAAAAAGTAAATAAATAATTTAAAAAATATATGTTTATTGATAGCAACATAGTATGCATTTAATATATTTAAATGCATTCCCAAAACACATAAATAGCAGAACATACGTTTAAGAGGGAAGCTATCAAAAGGTCTGGGATCGTCTTATATCATTCCCCCGGCCAAGATACACCCCACCAATATAGGGTGAGCCCAGCCGCAAGGACACCAACTGTTTCTCAGCCCACACCCTTGCACATGTAGAATAAGAGGAAAAAAAAACAGAAAATAAATAGAAGGCAGAAAAAAAAAG